>RYFJ01001576.1:0-216724 GCA_003991445.1 Oryza meyeriana var. granulata
AAACAACTAGAAACATAAGAGCGCATGAATCCTAAATATAAGATTGCTGGTGACAAAGGTAGAAAACAATTATTTTGAACCTGGAGATTTCGTTTGGTTACATTTAAGAAGGGATAGATTTCTAGAGCTAAGAAAGTCTAAGTTGATGCCTAGAGCTGATGGACCTTTTAAAGTGTTGTCCAAGATTAATGAGAATGCATATAAGCTTGATCTGCCTGCAGATTTTGGGGTTAGTCCCACATTTAATGTTGCAGATTTGACGCCATATTTGGGAGAAGAAGATGAACTAGAGTCGAGGACGACTCAAATGCAAGAACGGGGGGATGATGGAGGACATTCAACACCATCGATACATCCTCAAACCTAACATCTACACCTACACAAGGTCTATGACTCGCGCCCGTGCACGTCAATTAAATCATCAAGTAAGTTCACTCTTAAGTTCATGTTCGGTTTCTTTAGACCATGGAAACCCGTGTACTCTTGTGTTGCTTAGAAAACCAAGGAGAACAAAGGAGAATACCATCCAGGAGAGGGAGTCGCGCCGGTTGGATTCGGACTGCCAGGACAGCTACCAACTTCTAACGGCCGCCACGACTTCATACAGACTCCGTTTTGGACGTTCAAGTACTTCATGGAAAGCTTATAAAATCTATTTTCCAATGGATTTGGCGTCACATCCATATCTTATCAGAATCGTCCAGAAACGTCAAAATACCACCGAGACCTTTTTCTGTCTACGGTGTTGTGCCACCTTATTTTGGCCCATGGGCCGTGTATCAAGTTGAGCCCATTATGGGCGCGTCCTAGGGTTGGAGAACGACCCCAACACACTCTTGGTCGTCCTCCCATCTATTTATATGTCTCTAGAGCCGCCACAACAGATTGGGTTTTGATAGATTAAAGTTTTAGCCACTGCTACTTCGCTTGAAGCGCGCGTGTCGACTAGATCGCCCGTCTTCTTGTTATTGGAACCCCACCTCTTGTATTTTCAGATTGAAACTTCATATTTGATTTAGCAATTCAGTGCTTGTTCAACTCGCTCTTGCTTGTTTACGATTGCTTGCAGGACGAGAGCCCTCGTGGCCGGTTGATCGCGCTCCACAAGATCGCATTCACCTTCTGGAATCGGTGTATCGGTCGCTAAGGCGCAACATCGTGGATAGTTGTAGTCGGGCCGTGAACGTCGGTTTCTCCCACCAATCGTGATTACCTTCTCCATCGAAAGATCAGGACCGAACCTCGCATCACTGATGGTGGGTTGTGAGTACCAGGGTTGAGAATGTTGCTAGCGGTGCTCATGACAATTAAGGACCGGTTCGTGGACTACTTGTTGCAAAGCAACACTCGTGCTAACCATAAGCCAGAATGGGTAATGGTGGGAACCAAAGTGTAGTACATTCAACCGGGTCCACCACGGTGTGTTGTGGCTGTGTCGATAAGACCACCATGGCTGCGTCAATAAGTCCATGTCTTTGGCATTGGGCTGTCTCCCTGTCTAGGTATCTGATCAATCCTACCAGAGACTGGTGGTCCAGCAGGTGGCTCCCTTGTTGTGCGGGTTACATGGAGGGACCTATCACAATTCCTTTCCGAAATACCGTGGTGGTATTAAGGCGCGCAGTGATGTGTTGTGGAGTTGTGTCTTGTGGGTAAACTGATACACCTCTGGTCAGAGTAAAACTGTTCGAATAGCCATGCCCACGGTTAAGGGCAGTCTAGCAATGTTTCTGTGATTAGTCCCACACTATTTAATAATGATGACAAATGATGGAATTTGATGGCTCCTGTTTGGAGAGTTATGGTTTGGGCCTGAATTGCGTTGGAGCGCTGTTCAGAGATGGATTTAATGTTGATATTAATTAAACTATACAGTTTTCAATGATTTTAAATGTAAATGTTTTAAATACTGTTTTATGCAAATGTACCATACTATGCCTTTCCTTTGTTATCCTATTGCATTACATTGCATTTCCTAGTGTGGCATGTTGAGTACGGTGGGTGGTACTCAGTCTTGCATTATTGCAATCATCAGAGTGAAGCTTAGCAAGGAGGAGAAGTTTGGTGTTTGGCTTATACCCCAGTTGAGCTGCCTGTGGCTTAGTGCTGAAGCTACGCTAGTTGCCGTTCTGCTGCTGTTTTCTTCTGTGTGAGGACTTAGTGCCTCTGTTGTAAGTATTTATCGTTATTACGTTTTGGTTATGTTTATCAAATTATCAATTTGTGTACCTCGGCTGATTCCTAGACGAGGATTTATTGCATAAATTAGCTTTAGAAATTTTGGTGAATTTCTGGGCGTGACAGGAGTCCCAGTCGGACTACGACCAAGGGATTTTCTTCTAGAGATATAACGTTCCCAACTAGAACTATATTTTTCTTATCGTACAAGGTTAAGTCTGCCGAGTTCTATCATATCTCTAATTACAAAACTAGGCCCATCATCTGTCCGAATAGCCCATATACTTGTCATGAGGTACCTGGGCCCATGTCCTCCACAGTAGCCCCTGAGACCTTCATAGTTGTGTCACAGCTGATGCTGAGTGCTCATCCTCCATGGTGAAGAATTCCCGAGTGCATTGCTCCCAAATACTCTTTGTCCGAGTGCTTCTTCTCCCGAGTCCTTCTTCATGTCAGCTGGCAGCAAGGCTATGAATGGCTCCATGTGGAAGTATGAATAGTATGCACCGAATAGGCACACCTATTAGGTGTAGCCCCCGACTTTGTGCTTAATTGTAAAATAATTAAATATAAAGTCAAAGATCTTTAACCTTGTAGTCTTTCCCGAGTAGTGTACTACTGGTATATGAGACTTTTCGGCATCATGTCAGCCGGAATATTTTTAAGTCTTTCCCAAGTAGTATATCACTCGGAAGTTAGACTCTTCAGCATCATGTCAGCTGGAATGATTTTTACTCATGGCAATTGTTGGCCAAGCATGTAGGCCGAGTACCACTTTATAGATTTCCACCCAATATGTGGTTAGGTGTACTTGAGAGATACCTACATCCCCAATTTTAATGGAAACCAGCTTGTGATCCTTATAAAGATATTCCTCAATACCTGGTAAATAATACAGATACCCAAATGTATACACTCAGCTGTAGGCTTAACATGAAGCATATTTGATTATTTAATCGGTTTCTGTTAGTAGCACCAGCACTGTGATTTTAACACAGCCAACGAGCAACCCAAATAAAGCGTGCTACTGTAGAAACTCATATCTTTTGGCCTAGTACCAAATTTGTAGGCCCAAGCTCACTTATCAGCACAGGCTCTATAAAGGCGGGGAGAGAGAGAGAAAAGATTCGCTCATCTTCTCCAATCCACCAATCGCTTCGTCTTCCAACTTCTTGTCGATGTTTTACACCGGCAATAAATATATGGGGCTAGTCGGCGGATGGAAACTCGGTGGATTGCAAAGGAACACAGAGGGATTTTATACTGGTTCAGGCCCTCAATGTGAGGTAATACCCTACGTCCAGTTTGTATGTATTCCTTTGAGGATATACGGTGGTAGTTCTGATGAACTTGTGTGCACCTGCCCTTATGGGGCGTCCTGCCTCCCCTTATATACTAGGGGACAAGGTTACAAGGTAGGAGTCCCCATCGGATTACGACTAGGAGATCTCCCCTTAGAGATATAACGCACCCGACTAGGACTATATATTCCTTTCTATACAAGGCGAAGTCTGCCGAATTTAGCTATATCTCTAATTATAAGGCTAGGCCCATCCTCTATCCGAGTGGCCCATACGCTTGTCATGAGGTACCCGGGGCCCACGGCACCCACAGTAGCCCCCGAGACCTTCATAGTTGAGTCACAGCTGATGCCGAGTGCTCATCCTCCATGGTGAAGTCTTCCCGAGTGCATTGCTCCCGAGTACTCTTTGTCTGAGTGCTGCTTCTCCCGAGTCCTGCTTCATGTCAGCTGGCAGCGAGGCTATGAAGGGCTCCATGTAGATGTAGGAATAGTGTGCGCCGAATAGGTGCACCTATTAGGTGTAGCCCCCGACTTTGTGCTTAATTGTGAAAACAATTAAACATGAAGTCATAGATCTTTAACCTTGTAGTCTTTCCCGAGTAGTATACTACTGGTATATGAGACTTCGGTATCATGTCAACCGGAATAAACTTTATAGTCTTGCCGAGTAGGGAACTACTCGTATGTAGGACTCTTCGACTTCATGTCAGTCGGAATGTGTGTTTATAGTCTTGCCGAGTAGGATGCTACTCGTATATGGGACTCTTCAACATCATGTCAGCTGGAAAGGGGGTGTTTATAGTCTTTCCCAAGTAGTATACTACTCGAAAATCAGACTCGTCGGCATCATGTCAGCCGGGATGATTATTTATAGTCTTTCCCAAGTAGCGTCCCATTCAGAAGTTAGACTCTTCAGCTCGTCAGCTGGAAGAATGTTTATAGTCTTTCCCGAGTAGTATACTACTCGAAAGTTAGACTCCTCCGCATCATGTCAGCGGGAATGAGAATTTTATAGTCTCTCCCGAGTAGTGCACTACTCGAAAGTTAGACTCTTCAGCGTCATGTCGGCTAGAATAATGTTGCTCATGGCAACAGATGGCCACGCATGTAGGCCGAGTACCACTTTATGAAAATAAATCCACGGCGTGGTCAGGTGTACCCAAGAAAGATACCTGCATCCCCAATTTTAATGAAGACCAGCTTGTGATCCTTGTAAGGATATATCCTCGAGACCTGGTGGATAAAACAGATACCCAAACATATATGTTTAGCAATAAGGCTCTCATGAAGCATATCTGTTTACCTCATCGGCTCCTGTTGGTAGCACCAGCGCTATAATTTCAACTCAGCCTGCGGGCGGCCCACATGGAGCATACTACTGTAGGAACTCATATCTTGGTGGCTACTACCAAATAAGCCGGCCTGAGCTGACCTATCCAGCATAGCTCTATAGAAGTATCATCCATCGCATGTCAGGATGAGTTTTTTGGTGTCGGTAACCGCAATCAGCCAGAGAAATCCTTATTCGCAAGCCTTTCCGACTTACGTTCTGGATGCAAACTGGTTGCCACATAAGCCTGAGTGGGTATAATGCAGGATCTGCTTGCCCTCCTCAGGTGTGACGCAGTGCATGAGAACTCCGGAGGCACTTTGACGATGTAAGTCTTCTCTGACTTGGGTAAAGCCGAACAAGGTACCCGAACCTTGCATTAGCAGAGGGTTCGGCTGGCGACCCTCATCGGGCGTACCCTATCCAACAGAGTTATAGCCAAGCTAGGCACCCGAACCTTGCATTAGCACAGGATTCGGCTGGCGACCCTCATGGGGCGTACCCAACCTGACAGAGCCGTGACCAAATAAGGTACCCGAACCTAGCATTAGCGTAGGATTCGGCTGGCGACCCTCATGGGGCGTACCCTACTTAGCCGAGTAGTACACAGCCCCGACTGGCGCCGGAGGTCGATTATTAGCTCGCATGGAGCGTAGCCAGGGAAGATGACATCCCGACTGGTGCAAGTACTCAGTCAGTAGCCCTCATGGAGCATCCCGAGTGTATTTTGGCAGACTTGTCCAGCCCCCGAGCGTAGGAGATGGGCTCGCAGCCCTGAGTTCCTGTCACGCATATCCGGAGCTGGGCCTGCAATATAAAGATATCGGATGAGTAGCATCTGATGATGAAAATAATCACCCGAACAAAATGTATTTTACAATATATGTAAATACGAGTTATTCCTCTTTTTGATATTAATTTCCCCAAGTAGTTGACCCCTTACGTTTAAACGCTTTGCCCGACTAGTCATAGCCCCCTAGCGTCGGGAGTTCGCTCATGGCTCTTTCCCAGACACGCGTTTTGGGTGACTTGAGTTCGTCTTTCGTGGAGCAAAGTTTCACGGATCAGGATTTATGCTACTCGAGTACTTTTGCAATCATTTAAGAGCAAAAATAGAGAAGAGTGCAGCTTGTGCACCTATTAGGTGTAAGCGGCATTGGCAAGGCCGAGTGAAGAAATATTTATCAGGAAGCGACTTAGCTGTTCGGTATTTCGAAGTGGGGATGCCATCCTTGCGTTTGAGCTTGTGAGCCCCCGAGCATGTCACTTGTTGTTCAGATAATCTTCAGTTGTTGAAAGTCGAAGACGATTGTGACCGACTGCCACAATGAAGCCGTCTGACTTGCGTTTGCGATTCCCGGCTTTAGTCGGGACCGCGTCGTTGGTGCCCTCCCGCTTCTTCTGTCAGGATGCCTTTTTATCTTCAATGGCCTCAGCAACAGCGTGGGCTGAGTCGGCGTATTTGTTCGCCATGTCGAATAAAGCCTTGACAGAGTTGGGAGGCTTCCGTGTGAATTTGTCGATGAACGAGGTGTCTTTGACTCCTTTTCGAAAGGCGGCGATGACGACCTCATCCTTGATTGTTGGGATCGAATCTTTCTTCTCAGAGAACCTCTTAATGAAGTCACGAAGAGACTCGTTCTTCCTTTGATGCAACTGATATAAGTCGTGCTCGGAAGATGGCCTCTCGTATGTTCCCTGGAAGTTGGCGATGAAGCGTTCCCGGAGTTCTCCCCAGGAGCCGATTGATTGTTTGGGAAGTCCTGTTAGCCATGTCCTCGCTGAGTCGGCTAAAGCGACTGGGAGGTAGTTAGCCATGACTTTGTGATTTCCCCCAGCTGCTCGGATCGCCAGAGTGTAGACCGTGAGCCAGGACTCGGGATTGGTCTTGCCATCGTATTTGTCGATGCCTGTAGGCTTGAAACTCGACGGCCAGTCGACCTGTTGTAGCTCCTGGGTGAAGGCCGGTATGCCTTCGTCTTCATGAGGGCTCCGGCTCCAAATACGGCGGCGGAACCGCTCGTGGTGGAGGCCGAAGCGCTCGTTCTCGTCTTCCAGTTGGTGTTGCTCGTCCTCTTCTTGTTCGCGGCGCCGAGCATTGGTGTCCTGCCGAAGATCGCGCCATAGTTGGCCTCGGAGATCCTGGTTGTCCTGACGGTCACTTCGACGTTGCCGGTTGTTGTTTGGGTTGCCGAGTGACGTTTGGCGTGACTCCGTGTGCAGCCGACTAGAGCCGGCCGCTCGGCGTCGCTTTGAGGTAGACGAGACTGCCACTGGGGATGCCGACCGGTTGGTCGGTATGAGGGTATCGCCCGACTGTTGGTGCTGCTGACATGCAGCAGCGGTAAGCATGGCTTTTATCCTTGCGATGGTCGGGGTGGCCTGGTGATCAGGCCCAAGCTGGATCGTGTCCAGTAGGGTTGCGGCGGCCACGATGTTCTGTTGTGGCGTGACGAAGACGTCGTGGTCGCCGACTTTTGTTTGGAGGGTTTGTTGCTGAGCGGTTCACCCAGCCCTGCGTAGGCCGTCGTTGCGGGCGTGCAGGCGTCTTGCTTCTTCCTCCTGTTGTTCTCGCAGTCGGCAAGCCTCCTCCTCTTGTTGTTCATGTAGTCGGCGTGATTCCTGAGTAGGAGTAGAGCATTTGGATGCCATGATGATTTCTCGTGGCGGGAAGAAGCTTGCCGAACTGCTGTCCGACTTAGAGTCGGAATCCGACTGGGAGTCGTAGTCCGACTGAGAGTCGTAGTCGGAATAGTTGATGGGGGTGATTATAACTCCGACCTCCCTAGATCCGATCTCGAGCGGCTCGGGGCCATATCCGAGTCGAACTCTAGAGGATCGGGTTTGCCGCGTCGGATGTAGATCGTAGATATCCGCGGCGTTGCCGAGTCCGAACGGGAAATTGACGATCTCTTCCTTTTCTGGCCTGATCTCGGCCGGCTCAAAACCGAGTCCGAGTCGAACACCGAAAGAAAGAGTTGTCCCTGGACTCGGGCATATTAGAGATCGCCGCAGCATGTCGTGAAGGATTGCTGCAGCATCGTGTAGGCCGACTGGCGCGGAGTCGGCTGGTTCCCTGGCAGATCGGATCGAGTCCGAGTCGGCCAAGGTGAGATTGCTGATCTGGTCGGCGATGAAGTCGAGGCTTCTGAATGCGATTGTATCTCCGGGGGGGAGTTTGCCGCCGTCGACTTTGGTTGCTGGATCCATCGAGCTTGCAGATGTAGATCGCGCCGAAGCCCCTACCTGGCGCGCCAACTGTCGATGTTTTACACCGGCAATAAATATATGGGGCTAGTCGGCGGATGGAAACTCGGTGGATTGCAAAGGAACACAGAGGGATTTTATACTGGTTCAGGCCCTCAATGTGAGGTAATACCCTACGTCCAGTTTGTATGTATTCCTTTGAGGATATACGGTGGTAGTTCTGATGAACTTGTGTGCACCTGCCCTCATGGGGCGCCCTGCCTCCCCTTATATACTGGGGGACAAGGTTACAAGGTAGGAGTCCCCATCGGATTACGACTAGGAGATCTCCCCTTAGAGATATAACGCACCTGACTAGGACTGTATATTCCTTTCTATACAAGGCGAAGTCTGCCGAATTTAGCTATATCTCTAATTATAAGGCTAGGCCCATCCTCTATCCGAGTGGCCCATACGCTTGTCATGAGGTACCCGGGGCCCATGGCACCCACACTTCTGCACTAAAATTTCGCACCTTGCCTCGCTAGTGTTCACCATTGCTAGCTCTCCCCTCTCGAAACTCGGGTGATCCCGCTCCTCCGCGTCCATTCCAAGCCCCCGATAGCATTTCCCCCAAATCTCCTCGCCTCAAGCCATGTCGAGAGCTTTAGAAATCCTGGAGGTGTCCGATGGGACCTGGCCGATGTCAAACTGCGGCTCGACTAAGTTGACATATCTGGAGATGTTGCTGAGATTGCAGAGCTGTGAAGTCATCCATTGGTGTTCGGTTGAAGGGGAATCAATTCCGGCGCCCCAATCTGGTGAGACTGTAGTCTTCGACTCTTTCTTTGACCGGGGTCTCGCTCTTCCTTCTTCGGACTTTCTTCGCCAACTTCTTTCTTTCTATGGGCTAGAGTTGGTGAATCTGAATCCCAACGCCATCTTGCAAATCTCTATCTTTGCAACTCTATGTGAATGCTTTCTGGGCGTGCAGCCCCATTTCAATCTGTTCAGATATCTATTCCACATCAAACCTCAGCCCTCCAAAAACAAAGTCCAAGTAACAGAGGGAGCTGGTCTCCAGCTTAGGAACGAAATGAAAAAGATTTCTCTTCATGTTCCTCTAAAAACTGTTTTGGAGCCAGTCTCTAGCTTAGGGCTAGCATAAAAAATGGTTCTATTGCTCTGATCTTGAACCCTCTCTGCCCCTCTTCACTGGTTTGTCTCCGAAGGTCTTGCCCAGCTAGTCGTCTATGCCAAGTTTCAAGGAGATGGGCCAAGTGTATCTGTTGATTGATAAAATTCACAAGCTAAAGAGCTCTGGTCTGACTGGTCCCTGGGTGGTCAGATGTTTCTTGAATCGCCACATCAGGCCATTGAAGC
This sequence comes from Oryza meyeriana var. granulata, assembly GCA_003991445.1. Lineage (NCBI taxonomy): Eukaryota > Viridiplantae > Streptophyta > Magnoliopsida > Poales > Poaceae > Oryza > Oryza meyeriana. Next base: position 9,381 of record RYFJ01001576.1, read on the forward strand.
GAAGAAGCCACTTCGGCTGGGATTATAAGGGAAAAAACGATCCTAGCCGAAAATACCCAGATCGGACTGATAAGCACAAGGTGACTGATATCTTACTCAGTTATTTCGCCAACGGGGTGATTGAGACTGAAGATGCAGAGCACGCCACCGCGGCTTATAGCCAAAAGAGGCCTCGTCTAGAGGTAATATTGAAATGATGGTTGTTGAATCGCTATCCATCTGTGATGAATGTTTGTAGACATGTATTCAGGACTACTCTGCAATGTATGATGTATGTTGCTTGAATCACTTGCAGGAATGTGAGGAGTTTGATGATGACACCCAAACTTTGTTGGCTGCCAAGTCAAAGAAGAGGCCATTAAGTCATTCTGCTGCCCAGCCCAGCTCGAAGAGAGCTGGGAAGAAACCTGTTGAAGACCCGGGCAAGAAGAGAGCTAACAGGCTGAGTGTCGCAGCCGAGAGCCTGAAGATAAAAGATACCACCAGCATAGCTCCCAGGCCGCCGAGTCCAAGGCCATCGTTTCCAAGCCCAAGACTAACACCACTAGGCTCAGCAACATCGAGCCCAAGGCTGGCGCCACCGAGTACGAGATCAGCAATGTCGAGCCAAAGAGCGACACCACCGAGTGCTTCAGCACCCCAATCGGCCGTGCCTGAAACTGGGCCGACCAAGAGCAAAGCGCCACTGCCAACTGCCGCACCGACTAGCCCAACAACCAGCGGCTCTCCACCACTGACATCTAGAGCCCCCTCGTGGAGGTTCAGGACCTCCAAGAGGTAAGCAATCTTGAATCTTCTAAAAATCCTGATCAGTGTTGTAGTGTCTTGATTCTTGACTCATCGTGCAGGAGACAAGTGAACATAGATCTTAAGGGAACTGTGCCGACTGCTCCTGTTGCTGAGCCAGCCCTAGCCAAGCCAACACCAACAAGTTCATCTACTGAGCCGATGACTGCCTCAGTTGTAGAAACTGAAGCTATCCTGACAGCAGGACTGCTAGTGCTGGCTGACCAAGGGGCGAGTACTGAAGCCGTGGCTCCAGCTCTTGAGCAAGTCCTTGAAGCTCCAGCAGCTACCAAGCCAGAAGCCAGGATCTTGTCGCCATCCATATCGTCATCGTTGTCTTCAGAAGTGGATCTCCCCAAGCTTGAAGCCCCTCCTCGCAGGTTCCTGAGAACATTCCACTGGGTATCCCATGAGGGAGTCGGGGAAAGCTACAAGCATGATGAGGAGACAGTGGAGAGGGAACGCGAAGTTCTTCGTGCCGCAATCGCCGCATCCCGGGGAGTCCAAGTATGACTTTTGCCATATTGAGTTCTTGACAGTCTTCCCTGTATTGGTTCTCTACCTCTTGACTCTGTTTTGCTCTGTTTTTGCTTTGAGCAGAAGATAGTTGACTTCTTAGAGAAAGTGAAAAAGGTCTTGACCCAGCTTGCCCCCCATATCCAACGATTAGGCTAGCTCCAAGCCACCAAAGCCAACCTGGAACGGTATAGTCAGGAGAGGGAGACGTGGCTGAAGGGAGCAGTTGACCAACTCAGAGATGAAAAGTGGGCTCTAGCCAAGAAGATCAAAAGTAAGTCTCCTGTATCTGTCTTCCCGAATAAATCCCAAGTATATTTCTTTAGCTTTGTTGTCTTCCCGACTGCCCAGTTGTGTCCTGACTGTAATCTCGAGTTCTTGACTATTCCGATGTACAGCCCTCAAAGCCGAGTTGAAGACCCAGACGGAGGAGAAAAGGCAACAAGAACTTGAGCTGAAGAAAGCTGAAAAAGCCAAAGCTGAGCTGGAGAAGGCCAAAGCCAAAGTAGAGGCCGACTATGCAAGTACGCCTTCCCTCTGACAATAACCTTATCCAATCCTTTTGTTACTCCGACTGCATTTTTGGCTGACAAGTATGCTTGCCAATGAATCTGAGTAGCTTCAAGAGCCAATGCCCAAACCCAATTCTAAGCCTTTGCAGAGGAGATTAAAGTCGTCAAGGAGTCACGGGAGATTCTTGCCGAATCCGTGAAAGGGCTGCTTGACATCATGGATCCTCACCACGTCGAGACCAACTCCAATACAGTCTCCTAGGTGCAGGCGCGCCTTAGCCAAGCCCCGAGTATCTTGAAAAAGTACTCGGATGAGCATGTTGCTGTCGGCATGGCCCAGACCCTTGCCATGACCAAGTCAATCTACCCTAGGGTAGACCTCGAGGCCATTAGTGAGGGGTTTGCCGAAGAGACAACACCTGAGGAAGCATTGGAATTGATCACCGAGGCGAGGCCGACTGCAGAGGTGATCACAAAGGACCTAGGCATGTAAGAACAAACCATTATGCAGTCGATGTATATAAAGCTTTTGTAAAGACATGTGTAAATATATGTACAATGCCGCCAAGTTCTTGGTTTTCCTTAGTTATCATTAGCTTTGCCCGACTATATAGTTTGTGCCAAGTTAATCGATAGGAACTTAATAAAAATCATTCACCTCAAAAAGCTGTACTCGGGCGAACATAACATAGTCGTTGTAAAACTTCATAACTTAGGTAAAACAAGCTCGTATGTTGTTGACAAAGCACATATAATACATGCAGCCCCCGACTCACTACTCGGTTGGAACAAGCGACGTAGTGAGTCAGAGAAAAACTTTATACATATGTATGTGAGAAAGTATAAAACTCAGGTATAGAAAGGAGTAGCTGTTCTATATTCCATGAGTTGCTGACTAGGGTACCGTCTTCGGTCTTCAGTCGGTAGGCGTCTGGCCGACTAACCTTAGCGATAATGAACGGCCCTTCCCACAGGGGGATAGTTTATACCTATCTTTGGTGGTTTGTATTTTGCTCAAGACGTGATCGCCGACCAAAAAGGCGTGACCATGGACAATTCGATTGTGATAACAACGCAGGCCTTGAAGATACCTTGCCGACTAGATGATTGCAATGTCCCTAGCTTCCTCCAACTGATCAAGTTGAACCAGCCGGTTTTCATTGGATTTGTCTTCTGAGTAAGCCCGAACTCGTGGAGAGCCAAACTCTAACTCGGTTGGTAGCACAGCCTCAGCACCATAGACTAGAAAGAAAGGGGATTGCCCTGTTGCCCGACTAACCATGATTCTTAGAGACCAGAGAACAGATGGGAGTTCTTGTACCCACCGCCTTGCATATGGTTGTAGTCGGTCAAATATCCTGGCCTTGATACCTTGTAAGACCATGCCATTAGCACGCTCAACCTACCCATTGCTTCGCAGGTGTGCCACAGAAGCATAACAGATCTTGATGCCGAAATCGTCATAGAAATCTTGAAATACGCCGTCAGTGAACTAAGTACCGTTGTCCGTTATAATGCGGTTAGGAACCCCGAATCGGTATAATATACTCATGATGAAGTCCTTTGCTCATGCCACTGTTATGGTAGCAGCGGGTTTCACCTCAATCCACTTTGTGAATTTATCCACTGCGACGAACAAGTGTGTGAACCCTCCTGGCGCTTTCTTGAAAGGCCCGACCATGTCAAGCCCCCATACTACAAAGGGCCAAGAGATTGGGATTGTTTGAAGTTCTTGGGCTAGAAGATTTGTTTGTTTTGCATAGAACTGACAACCCTCGCATGTACGAACTATGCCTTTAGAATCTGTTACTGCTGTTGGCCAGAAAAATCCCTGCCTGTAAGCCTTTCCGACTAACGTCCTGGATGCGGCATGGTTGCCACATATGCCCGAGTGGATCGATTGTAGAATCTGCTTGCCCTCATCGGGTGTGACGCAGCGCATGAGGACTCCGGATGCACTTCTTCGGTACAAGTCTTCTCCAACTACTAGGAAACATTTGCTTCGACGTTTGATTTGTTCGGCTTGAATGCGATCTTCTAGGAGTTCATCGTCCAAGAGGAATTTGAGAACTGGAGTCCGCCAATCTTGAGATATGATAAGTACTTCGTCTGTTGCTAGGGTAGGTTCATCCCTCGACTGTTCTAGCACTGTTTTCTTCTTGACTGATGGCTCCATTAGTTGTTCGATGAAAATCCCAGTCGGGACCGCTTCTCTATTGAATCCGATGTTAGCCAGTTCATCTGCAACGTCGTTGTATTGTCGTAAGACGTGAGTTATCTCTAGCCCGTCAAACTTGTTTTCTAGCTTTCTAACCTCCTGACAATACGCGCCATAGTATCGTCGAGACATGTTCAATCTTTCATGACTTGGTTCACCACGAGTTGAGAATCCCCAAGTACAACCAGTTGGTGGATGTCGAGTGATATAGCGATGTGGAGCCCATGGATGAGTGCCTTGTACTTGGCGACATTGTGAGAAGCCGAAAAGTGAATTTGGAGAACATACTTGAATTTTTCACCAGTGGGTGACGTCAGTACAACGCCGGCCCCGGCACCGCCGATCCGTAGAGAACCGTCGAAGTACATTATCCAGTACTCTAGCTTTTCTGTTGTTGTAGTCATTTGAACTTCTGTCCACTCGGCCACAATGTCGGCTAGAGCTTGAGATTTGATTACTGTCCGTGGCTAAAAGGTGATGTCGAACGGCATCAACTCGAGCACCCATTTAGCGATTCGGCTAGTGGCCTCGCGGTTGTGCAAGACATCCCCAAGTGGATATAATGTGACCACCGTGACTTGATGCGACTGGAAATAGTGCACCAGCTTCCAGACAGTGATGAGTAGGCCATATAGCAGCTTCTGGACCTGAGAATATCTCATCTTTGAGTCGGCTAGGACCTTGCTGACGAAGTAGACTGGCCGTTGAATATTCTGTATATGACCCAGCTCTGGTCGCTCGACCACCAACACCGTACTGACTACCTAAGTGGTTGCCGCCAGATATAACATTAATGGCTCTTGGGGCATAGGTGATGCCAACACTGGTGGTGATGTGAGAAATTGCTTGAAGTCTTCGAAGGCTTGCTGGGCTTCAGGAGTCCATTGAAAATTATCTGCTTTCTTCAGTAATTTGAAGAATGGCATGCCCCGTTCGCCCAGTCGGGAGATGAATCGGCTGAGTGCCGCCATGCAGCCTGTCAACTTCTGGACGTCCTTCTAGCTAGTTGGGGTGCCATATTCATGATTGCGTTGATTTTCTCTAGATTGGCCTCGATGCCTCGATGCGATACGATGAAGCCAAGTAGCTTGCCGGATGAGACACCGAAGGCGCACTTTTCCGGGTTCAACTTCATCTTGAATCTTCGAAGATTGTGGAAGGTTTCCTCCAAGTCGGCGATGAGATCTTTTTTGGACTTTATCTTGATTACCACATCATTGACAAATGCCTCCACGTTGCGCCTGATCTGAGTGTGTAAACACCACTGAATTGCTCGTTGATACGTTGCTCCAGCGTTTTTCAAACCGAACAACATGGTGATGTAGCAGTATGCTCCAAACGGCGTGATGAAAGAAGTCTTCAAGCAGTCCTCCTCCTTCAGGCTAATTTGGTGATATCCCGTGAAACAGTCGAGAAAGCTGAGAAGTTCGCACCCCACAGTTGAATCCACCACCTAATCTATTCTGGGTAGACCAAATGGATCTTTGGGGCACGCCTTGTTCAAGTCGATGTAGTCGATGCACATGCGCCATTTACCATTCTTCTTTCTGACCAGGACTGGGTTTGCCAGCCAATCCGGGCGGTAGACCTCTTTGATGAACCCGGCTACGAGGAGCTTGATTATCTCCTTCTGAATAGCATCTTTGCGGTCCTGTGCGAAGCGTCGTAGCTATTGCTTGACTGGCTTGGCGTCTGTCTTGACATTGAGGGCGTGCTCGATCACCTCCCTTGGTACCCTAGGCATGTCGGAAGGTTTCCAAGCGAAAATGTCCCTGTTTGCCTAGAGGAAGGTGACGAGCGCGTGTTCCTATTTGGGGTCGAGTCCAGTCCCGACTAGAGCAGTCTTGGAGGGGTCGGAAGGGTCCAGGGGATCTTCTTTGTGTCAGAGTCCGCTGAAATTCCTGACTGTGCCACTTTTTTTGTCGGAATTTGATCGTCCTCGACTTCAGTTGTAGTGGCTTGCCGAATGTTGTTGTGTCCGACTGCCACTTCTTGAGATTGAGCCAACTCGCAGCTCGCCTTGTCGCAGGTGAAGGCTTGCTTAACATCGCTGCAAAGGAAGAGAACTCCGGCTAGCCTAGGCATCTTGAGCATCATGTAGGTATAGTGCGGCGCCACCATGAATTTGGCTAGCGACAGCCGTCCGAGTATCGCGTGGTACATAGTCTCAAAATCGGCGACCTCGAAGCAGATGTTCTCTATGCGAAAGTTATCCCGCGTGCCGAAGGTGACTGGCAAAGTTATCTGTCCAAGAGGTGTTGAAGATAGGCCGGGGATTACCCTGTGGAAGGGCACTGTACTCGGCCACAGCTCTGAACGAGGAATCTTCATCTCATCTAGGGTCTTGGCGAACAGAATGTTGAGAGCGTTGCCTCCATCTATGAGAACATTCTTCAGCTTGATGCTCTTGACAACCGGGTCCAGAATGAGTGGATAATGCCTTGGGTGTGTAACCCGATCAGGGTGATCTGTGCAATCAAATGTGATGGGTGTTTCTGACCAACGCAAATATTTGGGGGTGTCTACTGTAGAGACCGAGTTGACGTCGCGTGCTGTTAGCTTTTGCTTCCTCTTGGACTCATATGCAGACGGCCCTCCGAAGATATGGTTGGGCTCAGCCTGGGGATCTTGATAATCGTCGGCTGTGCTTGAGTCTGGCTTGTCTTTGTCCTTGTCAGCGCCAGACGTTGAAGTTTGCTCGGAAGCAAACCTCTTGAGCATGAAGCAGTCCTTGGCCGTGTGCTTGCCCTTGGGATGAAAGGGGCAGGGCCCGTTCATTACTTTTTGGTACTCATTGTTCCTTGGGGGTCACGACCGAGTACGCTCCACGTTGGCCACCATGTTGTCCAACTTCCGCTTGCGGCTGCCGGATTTGTTCTATGCTGGCTCGTCGTTGGCTTTTTGGTCCTTCTACCGGGACTCTTTCTTGTCATTAAGGGCCTAGGCGACTGCTTCGGCCGAGTCGGCATACTTGTTTGCCATGTCAAAGAGAGCCCTAACAGAGGTGGGGGGTTTCCGAGTGAACTTGGTGATGAACGTCTTTGACTCCCTTGTGGAAGGCGGCGATGATGACCTCGTCCTTGATCATTGGGATCGAGTTGTGCTTCTCGGAAAACCTTTTGATGAACTCGCGAAGAGACTCATTCTTCCTCTGGTGTAGCTGATAAAGATCGTACTCGGAGGATGGCCTCTCATAAGTCCCCTGGAAATTAGCGATGAAGCGTTCCCGGAGTTCTTTCCAAGAATCGATTGACCTCTTTGGGAGCCCTGTCAGCCATGTCCTCGCCGAGTCGGCCAGGGCGACCGGGAGGTAGTTAGCCATGGCCTTGTGATCGCCTCCGGCTACTCGGATCGCCAGAGTGTAGACCGTGAGCCAGGACTCAGGATTGGTCTTGCTGTCGTATATTTCGATTCCTGTAGGCTTGAAACCCGATGGCCAGTCAACCTGTTGTAGATCCTCGGTGAAGGACGGTACGCCTTCATCTGCATGAGGGCTCTGGCTCTGATTATGGCGGTGGAACCGCTCGTGGTGGAGGCTGAAACGCTCGTTCTCGTCCTCCAGTCGGCGGCGCTCGTCATCTTCGCATTCACGACACCGTATATTGATGTCCTGGCAGAGATCGCATTGCCAATGGCTTCGGAGGTCTTGGTTGTTGTGGCGGTCGTTCTAGGGACGCCGCCGATTGTTGTTAGGATTGCCGAGGGACATCTGGCGTGATTCCGCGTGCAGCTGACTGGAGCCAAACACTCAGCATCGCATTGATGCAGACGTGACCGCTATTGGAGAACCCGACCGGTTGGTCGGTATAAGGGTGTCGCCCGACTGCTGGTGCTGCTGACATGCAGCGGCGGTAATCATGGCTTTGATCCTCACAATAGTCGGGGTGGCCTGGTGATCAGGCCCGAACTGGAGTGTATCCAGCAGGGTTGCAGTAGCCATGACGTTCTGTTGAGGCATGACGAAGACGTCGTGGTCGTCGACTCGAGTTTGGAGGATTTGTTGCTGAGCGGTTCGCCCAGCCCTGCGTAGCTTGTCGTTGCGAGCATCGTGCTCGGCCTCCTGTTGTTGTCGTAGTCGGCGGGCCTCCTCCTCTTGCTCCTCGCATAGTCTGCGCACCTCTTGGGTGTGAGTTGAGCCCTTAGATGCCATAAAGATTTTGCGGGGTAGGAAAAAGCTTGCCAAACTGCTGTCCGAACTGCTGTTCGAACTGTTGTCCAACTTGGAGTCAGAATCGAAGCAGTTGATGGGTGTAATAACAACTCCGACCTCTCTAGATCCAATCTCGAGCAACTCTGGGCCGCGTCCAAATTAAACCGTAGGGGATCAGATCTACCACGTCGGATGTAGATTGTAGATGTCCATGGCGTTGATGAGTCTATTTGGGAGATTGACGATCTCCTCCCCTCTTAGCCCGATCTCGGCCGGCTCAAGGCTGAGTCCGAGTGGAACACCGAAGAAGAGAGTTGTCCCGAGACCTAGGCAAGGAAGATTGCCGCAGCAAGTCTACGAGGGTTGCTGCAGCGTCATGTGGGCCGACTGGCACAGAGTCAGCTGGTTCCCCGGCCGATCGGATCAAGTCCGAGTCGATCATCGTGAGATTGCCGAACTTGTCAGCAATGAAGTCGAGGCTGCCAAATGTGATCGTGTCTCCAGGGGAGAAGTTGATGCCGTTGACTCCGGTTGTCAAATCCATCGAGTTTGTTTGGGTTGATCCTGCCGAAGCCCCTACCTAGCGCGCCAACTATCGATGTTTTACACCAGCAATATGAATATAGGGCTACCCGTCGGATCAAAACTCGGTGAACTACAAAGGAACACAAAGAATTTATACTAGTTCAGGCCCTCGAGATGAGGTGATACCCTACGTCCAGTTGTGGTGTATTTCCTTTGAGGATGTATGATGGTGATTCCGGTGAACCTGATGTACCTCTACCCTCAGGGGGTGCCCTGTCTCCCCTTATATACTGGGGGACAGGGTTACAAAGTAGGAGTCCTAGTCGGACTACGACCAAGGGATCTCCTGCTAGAGATATAACGCTCCCAACTAGGACTGTATTTTCCTTATCGTATAAGGTTAAGTCTGTCGAGTTCTATCGTATCTCTAATTACAAGATTAGGCCCATCCTCTGTCCGAGTGGCCCATATGCTTATCATGAGGTACCCGGGGCCCATGGCCTCCACATGCCTCAATCCACTTTGTGAACTTATCTACTGCGACGAACAAGTGTGTGAACCCTCCTAGCACTTTTTTGAATGGCCCGACCATGTCGAGCCCCAAACTATAAAGGGCCAAGATATTGGAATTGTTTATAATTTTTGAGCTGGCAAATGTGTTTGTCGAGCAAAGAACTAGCATCCCTCGCATATCCGAACTATATCCTTGGCATCTGTAACTGCAGTTGGCTAGAAGAATCCTTGCTTGTAAGCCTTTCTGACTAACATTCTTGATGCAGCATGGTTGCCACAGATGCTCGAGTGGATGGACTACAGAATCTGCTTGCCCTCCTCGAGTGTGACACATCGCATGAGGACTCCGGATGCGCTTCGATGAAAGAGGTCTTCTCCGACCACAAGAAAACATTTTCTTCGACATTTGATCTACTCGGCTTCACTACGATCTTCTGGGAGCTCATCTTCCACAAGGAATCCGATGATTGGAGTCTACCAATCTTGAGAGATGATTAGCACTTCTTTTGTTGCCGGGGTAGGTTCAGCCCCTGACTGCTCTGGAACAGGCTTTTTCTTGACTGACGATTCCAATAATTGCTCGACAAAAATTCTAGTCAGAACCACTTGTCGCTTGGATCCCATGTTGGCTAATTTGTCTGTGACTTCATTGTACTGGTGCAAAACATGTGTCATTTCTATCCTGTCAAACTTATTCTTCAACTTCTGTACTTCCTAACAATAGGCTGCCATGTTGTCGTCTAGACACGTCCAGTCTTTCATGACTTGGTTTACCACGAGTTGAGAATCCCCGTGAACTACCAGTCGGTGAATGCCGAGTGATATGGCGATACGGAACCTGTGGATAAGTGCCTCGTACTTGGCAACATTGTGAGATGCTAGAAAATGTATTTGAAGGACATATTTGAGTTTCTCTCTAGTGGGTGACGTCAGGACGACGCCAGCCCCTGCTCCACCGATCCATAGAGAACCGTTGACGTACATTGTCCAGTATTCGAGCTTGTCAGCTGGTGTGGCTGTCTGAAGTTCTGTCCACTCGGCCACGAAGTCGGCAAGTGCTTGGGACTTGATTGCTGTCCTTGGCTGGAATACAATATCGAACGCCATCAACTCGAGCACCCATTTAGCGATTCTGCCAGTGGCTTCGCAATTGTGTAGGACATCCCCGAGTGGATACGATGTGACGATGATTGTAACTTGATGCGACTTCTAGACTTGGGGATATTTCATCTTAGATTTGCTTAGGACTTCGCTAACAAAGTAGACTGGCCTTTGAACCTTTTGGATATGGCCTGGCTCTGCCCACTCGACTACCAACACCGTGCTAACTACCTGAGTAGTTGCCACCAGGTACAGCATGAGTGGTTCTTGGGGCATTGGTGACGCCAACACGGGTGGTGATGTGAGGAACTTCTTGAAGTCTTCGAATGCTTGTTGGGCTTCTGGCATCCATTGAAAATTGTCAACTTTCTTCAGTAATTTGAAAAAGGGCATACCCCGTTCACCAAGTCGGGACACGAATCGGCTGAGTGCTGCCATGCAGGTCAGCTTCTGTACATCCTTCTGGCTAGTCGGGGGCGCCATGTGCATTATTGCGTTGATTTTCTCTAGATTTGCCTTGATGCCAAGTTGTGAAACGATGAAGCCGAGTAGCTTTCCCAAAGGTACTCCGAAGACGCATTTTTTCAGGTTCAACTTCATTTTGAATCTCCGAAGGCTTTGAAAAGTTTCTTCCAAGTTGGCGATGAGGTCCTCCTTGACTTTTGTCCTGATCACCACGTCATCGACATATGCCTCCACGTTGCACCCGAGTTGAGTGTGAAGACACCGTTGGATAGCACGTTGATACGTTGCTCCAAGTTTTTCAACCCGAACGGCATAGTGACATAGAGTATGCCCCGAATGGCGTGATGAAAGAAGTCTTCAGGCAGTCCTCCTCCTTTAAGCTGATTTGATCATATCCCAAGTAACAGTCCAGAAAGCTGAGTAATCGCATCCCGCGATTGAATCGACCACCTAATTTATTCGCGGTAGACCAAATGGATCTTTGGGACACGCCTTATTTAAGTTGGTATAGTCGACGCACATGCACCATTTACCATTCTTCTTTCGGACTAGGACTAAGTTTGCCAGCCAACCCGGGTGGTAGATCTCTTTGATGAACCCGGTTGCTAGGAGCTTGGTTATATCCTCCCGACTAGCATTTTTGCGGTCTTGTCCAAAGCGCCGTAGTCGTTGCTTGACTGGTTTGGCATCTGGCTTGATATTTAGGGAATGCTCGATCACCTCCCTTGGTACACCAGGCATGTCGGAAGGATTCCAAGCAAATATATTCCTGTTTGCCTAGAGGAAGGTGATGAGCGTGTCTTTCTATTTGGGGTCGAGTCCGGTCCCAACAAGCTCGGTCTTGGTGGGGTTGAAAGGGTCCAAGGGGATCTTCTTCGTTTCCGAGTCTGTTGAAATTCCCGACTTGGTTGCTTTCTTCACTGGGACTTGATCGTCCTCATTTGCAGTTGTTGCTACTAGTCGGATATTGCTTCGTCCGACTACCGCCTCATGAGATTGGGCCAGCTTGCAACTCTCCTTGTCACAGGTGAAGGCTTGCTTGACATCACTATGGCTGAAAATGGTCGGAAATGATCGGAAAAACCCTTAAATCATTTCCATTTCCATATTTTGTACGCGGAATCGGAATCGGAAATGGTAATGTCGGAAATGGAAACGGCTTCAGAAAATTCGAAAACATCGGAAACGGAGTTGCTCAGGCGGAAATTCATCGATATCGGTTTGACATTCATGAATTCGGATCGGAAATAACTTTACCTCACATGTGATGTCTAGAGTAACTCACATAATCACTAAACATAATAATAGCGATATCACATAATAATCACCCATCACAGAAAGCAATATCAATAATTGTCCAATATGACAACATACAAAAGCGATGACAATGTGACAATGTCCAAGACCAATATACCAACACAAATGACAAATGAACATAATAGTAAATGTCATGAAACACACAAAACAATCATTCATCATCTTGTTCTAATCACTTCACGCTACTTCTTCCATGTCATCATTGATCAATTACTCCCTTATAACATCAAGAATCTCCAGGTCTCCAACAATTGAGGGAGGAGCCTTAGAATCTGAAAAATAAGTGGAAGGACAAATTTATAAACCATAACTAATTAGTAATCAAATGATATGTATGAAATATGAGAATTATCAATCATGGACAGCGGCATATATATACCCTTTCTTGTTGCCCTTAGCCAATCTTTGGTACATACAAGTGCTTCTACCGTCTCTGGATCAAGACTAGTGCGATAAGGATCAACAATGCGACCACCAGCACTAAAAGCAGACTCTGAGGCAACCGTTGACACTTGAACAGCTAGCACATCACCGGCAATTTGAGAAAGAATGAGATATTCACTTGTTTGGTTCTTCCACCATGTTAGAATATCAAACTGCTCGGTAACCTTTAAAAGTGGTTCTCCCATATACTTGTCTAACTCATCTGAATGAAGCACATCAGGGCCACATGACTCATACAAGTAGCTTTCAAGCTCACTATCATTAGTATCCATAAACAAATCAAGTGGTGTGCTAGAATTTTCTGCAGTCTTAGGCTTTGAATGAATAGATGCATAAAATTGGTACAATTGCCTTATTGTACGAACAAATTCATCAAGATGAGCCAAATATGCATCACCATAGAACTTCCTCATGTAGAATTCTATAAGCCTTTTCTTGTACCTTGGATCAATAAAGGTAGCAACAGCTAAAGCAATGTTGGACTTTCCCCAATATTTCTCAAACTTTTCACTCATAGAAAGTGCCATTGTTTTAATAACCACATTTGATCCATCACACCATTCAGCAAGCAAAACCCTAATTTCACAAAACCCTTTGTAGAACAAATTTGCAGTAGGATAAGAAGTACCAGAGAGAAGTTCAGTAAGATCATAAATTTTCTTCAAGGCTTGAAAAATTGTCACCGCATTACCCCACTCCGTAGATGTTGGAGAAATGTGATCATACCTATGATGATCAGCAGACTTAAGCCTAGTAAAAGCATCTTTGTAGTACAATGCATCCCTTAGCATCATATAAGTTGAATTCCACCTAGTTGAAACATCAAGTGACAAACCCCTTTTTGTATCCAACCCACACTCACAACCACGTTTCATTAGTTCTTCCCACTGCAATGGTGTCCCCTTTACAGCTAGGACAAGAGATCTAATATTTCCAATGGTCTGAGAAATTACAGCCATCCCATCTTTTGCAACCAAATTCAAAATGTGGCAAGCGTATCTCACATGGAAAAAAATGCCATCACATACTAAAGAAACTTGAGTATTCTTCTTTAGATCATCAATTATATCACTAACTGCCTTCATTTGCAGCAGCATTATCCAAAGTCAAAGCAAACATCCTATTCTCAATGTACCATCTAACCATAACTTCACCGAATGAAAAATACAGCCTTTCACCGGTGTGCCTTCCTTTCACATGGAAAAAATTTATTATCCTTTTCTGAATATGCCAAAGATCATCTACCCAATGGATTGTGACACACATATACGCCTTCTTTTGACTAGACGTTCACATATCCATGGTTGCACTAAAACGGCATGCAACATTTTTCAATTCAGCATACAACTTGTCTTTTTCTTGCAAATATATGTTCATAATTTCTTTTCTTGTTGTGGCACGAGGCTTAAGTGGTAAGTTAGGGTGCATGGACTTAACAAAATCAACAAAGTATTCATGCTCCGCCATCGCAAAAGGGTACTCATGCATGATAACGGCTTCATAAAATTTTTTAATGCTAACTTCTGGATCATATCTGAATATTTCAACATAAGAAACACTTTTACCATGACTCTTACCAACTTGGGGCTGCTGCTGACCCTTCACCACACCATGTGCTGATCTCAAATGGCTCCACAACCCAGTTGTTCCTTTTGTGCTCTCAGCTCTATATTTGTTTCTGCAATTTGGGTACTTACATTTTGCCCACACTTGCTCATAACTCTGACCATCCACTTGCACTGTTTCAATGACTTTTGTGAAGTGCTGCCATACATCACTTGTCTGCTCTTTCTGCTTCTTGGTAGGAGGTTGTTGCTCTTGCTCCTGGTCCGCTACTATAACCGGATCATTAGCATCATCTACTTGCCCTTGTGCAGGTGTTGCTGATGATCCTGAAACGCCAGTACCAAGACTCTGGCTCACACTTTCGCTCTCAGACCTCAAATGTCCTACAATGATTCAATAATAGATGTGATTCAATATAGGTTTGTTAGTGGTTTATTGCATGCAAACTACTATCCTCATAAAAAAGAAGCAGGAAATAGAGGACAAGTGGCATATCTTGACTTGAAGATGGAAGTGCGGATGCATCCCCTATAATGAGAGCATGGCTATCCTCATCGGCCATTGGTAGTAGAGCAGCAAAGGAGCCCTGGGGCGGGGGGAGGGAGGGGAGCGGGGCCCCGCCGCGCTGGGCAGCCTGCAGCCGATCCGGGGAGCCCGAGAGGGCGCTAGGCAGGCAGAGTGGCCGGCGGGGCGGCGGATGGCAGGGCGGCTGGGCCGGCGGGGCGGGGCACTGGGTTGGCGTGGCGCCGGATGGGAGGGCGACGGCGGAGGCCGGCGCCCGACGAGGCTACGGACGGCAGAGCGCCTAGGCCGTCGGGGCGGTTGGGAGGGCGGTGGTGGAGGTCGGCATGGCGCCGAACGGGAGGGCGGCAGCAAAGGCTGGCGCTGGCGGGGCGGCGGACGGCAGTGCAGCTAGGCGCCTGGGCCGGCGGGGTAGGGCACTGGGCCGGTGGGGCGGCGGACAGGAGGGCGGCGGTCGAGGCCGGCGCCTGGCGGGACGGCGGACGGCAATGCGGCTGGAAGCCTGGGCCGGCAAGGTGGGGCACTGGGCCAGCGGGGCGGTGGACAGGAGGACGGTGGCGGAGGCCGGCGGGGCGGCGGACGGGAGGGGGGCGGAGTTCAGCGCCTGGCGGTGCGGGAGGCTATGAGAGGCTGAGACTGAGAGCGGATGAGGTGAGGCAGTAAGGGTAGTTCAGACTTTTGAGCCTTCTAGGGTAAACTTCCGAATAAATTTCCAAATCAATACCATCGGTAAATTTCTGAATAAATACGGTAAACTTCAGAAACGGTCGGTAAACTACTAAAATCTTTTCTGATACCGTTTTCTGGATCATTTCTGACCAGTACCGAAAAAAGGGGAAAACGGTCGGTAAAATCTGGAAAATGGCGTCGGTCGGTTCGGAAATTTTACCGACCATTTTCAGCCCTAGACATCACTACACAGAGAAAATACTCCTGTTGGTCCTAGCATCTTGAGCACCATATATGTATAGTGTGGCACCGCCATGAATTTGGCGAGTGCAGGCCGTCTGAGTATAGCATGAAACGATGTCTCGAAGTCAGCAACCTAGAAGCAGATGTTCTTCGTGTGGAAATTCTCCCACATGCCAAAAGTAACTGGTAGAGTGATCTGTCCGAGTAGAGTTGAAGAGAGGCCGGGGATCACACCGTGGAAGGGAGTTATACTCGGCCGTAGCTCGGATCGAGGTATCTTCATCTCGTCGAGCGTCTTGGTGAACAAGATATTGAGTGCACTTTCTCCAGCTGCACCCGAGTCTGGATTATCCTTGTCCTTTTGCTCAACAGACACAGATGTCTGCTCAGAAGCAAACTTCTTAAGCATGAACCAATATTTAGCTGCATGCTTTCCTTTTGGGTGAAAAGGGCATGGCCCATTCATGACTTTCTAATAGTCGTCTGTCCTCAGGGGTCACGATCGGCTACGCTCAACCGCTGCCACAACGTTCTCTGACTTGCATTTGCGGTTGCCGGACTTAGTCGGAGTTGTGTCGTCGGTGTCCTTCCGCTCCTTCTGTCGGGGCTCCTTCTTGTCATCTAGGGCCTCGCAACAGCGTTGCCGAGTCAGCGTATTTGTTCACCATGTTGAATAAAGCCTTGATGGAGTTGGGAGGCTTCCGAGTAAATTTAGTGATGAATGGGGTATCTCTAACTCCCTTGCAGAAGGCGACGATGACAACCTCGTCCTTGATTTTGGGTATTGAGTTGCTCTTCTCGGAAAACCACTCGATGAAGTCACAGAGGGACTCATTCTTCCTTTGATGGCACTGGTACAAATCGTACTCAGAGGATGGCCTCTCGTAGGTTCCTTGGAAGTTTGCAATGAAGCGTTCACGGAGTCCCCCCCCCCCCCTCCCCAGGAGCCAATTGACCACCTGGGAAGCCCCATCTGCCATGTCCTTGCCAAGTAAGCCAAGGTGACTGGTAGTTAGTTGGCCATGGCCTTATGGTCACCTCCAGCCGCTTGTATCGCCAAGGTGTATACGACTAGCTAGGACTCCGGGTTGGTCTTGCCGTTGTACTTCTCTATACCAGTCGGCTTGAAGCCGGATAGCTAGTCAACTTGTTGTAGTTCATGGGTGAATGCCGGAACTCCTTCATCTGAGTGAGGGCTTCGACTCTGACTGCGACGATGAAACCGCTCATGGTGGAGGCCGAAGCACTCATGCTCGTCTTCGAGTCGATGGCGTTCATCCTCCTCATGTTCCTGGCGTCGAGCGTTGATGTCGTGGCAGAGATCCCACCGTAGTCATCCTAGGGCATCCTGGTTGTCACATCGATCGTCATGATGGTATCGCCGTCGATCGTTGTTCTGGTTGCCGAGTGACGTATGATGGGTGTCGATGTTTTACAAAGGCAATAAGAATATGGGGCTACTCATGAGACCTAAACTTGATGGATTGTAAAGGAACATGAGACAATTTATCCTGGTTTAGGTCCTTGAGGTGAGGTAATACCCTACTTCCAGTGTTGTGTATTGCCTTTGAGGTTTCTCTGGTGAGATTTCTCTATGTTCTCAAGGGGGCGCCCTACCTCCCCTTATATACCAAGGAGACAGGGTTACAAGGTAGGAATCCTAGTCAGACTCCGACCAAGGGATTTTCTTTTAGGAATACAACGTGGCCGACTAGGACTATATCCTTTTCTTATCGTACAAGGTAATATATGCCGAGTTCTATTGTATCCCTAATTACAAGGCTAGGCCCATCCTCTGTTTGAGTGGCCTTAATGCTTCTCATGAGGTATCCGGGGTCCATGGCCTCTACAGCAGTCCCTGAGACCTTCATAGTTGAGCCACAACTAATGTCGAATGCTCATCCTCCTTGGTGAAGGTTTCCTGAGTGCTTTGCTCCCGAGTACTCATCATCCGAGTGCTTCTTCTCCAAGTCTTGCTTCATATCAGCTGGCAACGAGGCTATGAAGGGCTTCATGGAAAAATATGAATAGTGTGCGCCGAATAGGCACACCTATTAGGTGTAGCCCCGACTTTGTGCTTAATTGTGAAACAATTAAACATAAAGTCAAAGATCTTTAACTTTTTAGTCTTTCTCGAGTAGTATACTACTCAAAAATTAGACTCTTCAGCATCATGTTAACTGGAAGAATTTTTGCTTAGGGCAATTTTTTGGCTAAGTATATAAGCTGAGTACCACTTCATGGATTTTAACCCAATATGTGGTCAGGTGTACTCGAGAGATACCTGTATCCCCAATTTTAATGGAGACCAACTGTTGATCTTTATAAGAATATATCCTCAGTACCTAGTAAATAATTCAGATATCTGAACACATGTGTCCAGCAAGTAGGCTTTCATGAAGCATATCTGATTATTTAATCGGTTTCTGTAAATAGCATCTGCACTGTGATTTTAACACAGCCACCGATCGACCCAATAGAGCATGCCATTTAGAAACTCATATCTTGTGGCCGAGTACTGAATTAGTCGGCCTAGGCCCACTTATCAGCACAGGCCTTATAAAGCGGGGGGAGAGAAAAGATTCCCCCTTCTCCTCCAGTCCACCAGTCGTTTCGTCTTTCAACTCCGCGCCCAAATTTCGTGCTTTCCGCCTTGCTAGGGTTCACTGTAGCTTGCGCCCCCGCTCGAGACTCGCCAAAATCCGCTCCACCACATCCATTCCTAACCTCCACATGCCATTCCTCCAAATTTCTCACCCCCGATGATGCCGAAAGCTCCATTTGAGATCCCCGATATGACCGCCAGAGTCTGACCGATGTCGGATTGTAGCCCAGTGAAGCTGAAGCTGCTGGAGAAGCAGATGATTTTGCAACAACAAGACGTCATCCACTAACACACCGCGGAGGGGGAGTCTATGCCGACGCCCAAATCTGGTGAGACCGTTGTCTTCACTTCGTTTTTCGACTGCGGTCTTGCCCTCCCCTCCTCGGATTTCCTTCACCAGATTTTGTCTTTCTACCAAATAGAGTTGGTGAATTTGAATCCCAACTCTATCCTTCACATCTCCATCTTCGCTACTCTGTGCGAAGCATTTCTAGGGGTTAAGCCCCATTTCAATCTTTTCTGGTACCTGTTTCCACATCAAGCCCCAGCCGTCCAAGAATAAAATCCAAACCATCGGGGGGCCAGACTTTAGCTTAGGAACGAAATGAAGAAGGCCTATCTCAATGTTCCTCTGAAGACATCACTCAAGGTTGGGTCAGAGAGTGGTTTTACTGCTCAAACCTTGAACCCTCACTACCCCCCTTTCACTGGTGCTCCACCAACCGTCCTGCCAAGCTGGTCATCAGTACCAACCTATGAGGAAATGGGGCAAGTATACCAGCAGATGGAGAGGATCGACCTCCTAAAGAGCACGGGGTTGATTGGTCCTTGGGTGGCAAGGTGCTTCCTGAATTGCCGCACCATACCGCTGAAGGCCAAGAGTCATTTCGGCTGGGACTACCAGGGTAAAGATGACCCTAGCCGAGAATACCCCGATGTAGCCGACAAGAATAAGGTTACTGATACCTTGCTCGGCTTCTTAGTCAATGGGTGGTGGAGACCGAGGACGAGGAGCACGCCCCCAAGCCCTACTGCCAGGGCAGGCCCCAGCCAAAGGTATCCTTGAAAATATTGATGCTAGCTTGTTATTCACCTGTGATGAATATTTGTTGATATCTGTCTTGGCTTGTTCTGCAATGTGTAAAACATGTATTGTTGAAATACTTGCAGCACTGTGAGGAGTTTGATAATGACTTCCAAGATCAGCTGGCCACAAAATCGAAGAAACGGCCAGCCAGCCCTTTTGCCACCCAACCTGGCTCCAAGAGGGCTGGGAAAAGACCAATTGAAGACCCAGGCAAGAAGAAGAGCATGCCGAGTGCAGCACCGGGGAGCCTGAAGATCAAAGATCCTGTCTGTCTAGCCCCCAAGCCACCAAGTCCAAGTCCGGTGCCACCAAGCCTGAGGCCAGCGCTGTTGAGCCCAAAGCCAGCGCCGCCAAGTGCCCTGGCTCCGCAGTCGGCTGCTTCGGGCACTGAGCCAGCAGCAGCCAACTCGCCTCCGCCGACTGCTGCGCCGACTAGCCCAACAGTCGGCAGCTCGCCGCTACCAGGCAGGCTCTCAAGCCCCTCGCCGACGTCCTCATGAGCACCTCTATGAAAATTCAATACTTCCAAGAGGTAATAATAAAAAATCTTCAATCTTCTGAGAATCTTGAATGATGTGGTAGTGTCTTGATATTTGACAAATTGTGCAGGAAGCGAGTTGACATAGATCCCAAGGGGACTATGCCACTAGCTCCTGCCTCCGAGCCCATCCCAGCTGAGCCAGAGCAAGTAGTGTCACCTGCCGAGCCAGAGGCTGCCCCAGCTACTGAAGCTGAAGCAGTCCTGACAGCAGAGCTACCAGCACCGGTCAACCAGGAAGCGGATGCCGAAGTTGCAGCTCCAGCCCCCGAGCTGATCCCCAAAGTCCCTGCAGCTGTTGAGTTCAGGGTCAGGACCCCATCGCCAGTAGTATCGACGTCTTCTGATGAAGGAAATCTCCCTAGGCTCGAAGCCCCTCCACGCAATTTCCCAAGGACATTTTACTGGGTCACCCCCGAGGGGGTTGCAGAGAGCTACGAGCATGACGAGCAAGCAGCACTGAGAGAGCAAAGAAATCTGATGTATGCTGCAATTGCTACGTCCAAAGGAGTCCAGGTACGCAGTGAATCTTGCCATGTTGAGTGCTTGATAGTTTCTGTTGATCTGGTATTCTGCCTTCTGATTATCCCTGGTTTGTGCTAAGCAAAAGATCGTTGATCACTCGGAGAAGATGAATAAAGTCCTGACTGAGCTCGCCCCTCAGTTACAACAACTGCACCAGCTCTAGGTAGCCAAGGACAACCTGGGGCAAACCAGCCAAGAGAGGGAGACGTGGCTGAGGGGGTCAGTAGACAAGCTCAGGGATGAAAACTGGGCCCAAGTGGAAAAGATCAGAAGTAAGCCTTCTGTGTTGTCGTCCCGAGTGAATCCTGAGTAGATTTCCCCAGCATTATTGATTCCCAACTGCCTTGTTGAGTTCTGACTGCAATCTTGAGTTCTTGATTGTTTTGCATTGCATCCTTCGAAGCCGAGCTAAAAGCCCAGACAAAGGAGAGGGAAAAGCAAGACAAAAGGCTGAAGGGGGTGGAGAAGGCCAAAGTCAAGGTGGTGGTCGACTATGCTAGTAAGTCTCCTGCTTGACCATGATCTTGGCCCGACTGCTTGTTGCTCCGACTGCTTCTCCTGGTTAACCAATATCGTTATCGATGCATCCGAACAGCTTCGAAAGCCAACGCCCAGATTTAGTTTGGTGCCTTCAAGGAAGAAATTAGGATGATCAAATAATCATGGGAAGTCATTGTTGAATCCGTAAAGGTGTTCCTGGACATCATGCAGCCTCATTATCCTTGGACTAGCTCTAGTTCCGTCACCCAAGTGCACGAACGCCTCAGCAAAGCCCCGAGTATCTTGAAGAAGTACTCGGATGAGCATGTAGCTATTGGCATCGCCCAAGCTCTCGCAATGATCAAATTGATCTATCCTAGGGTAGCCATCAAGGCTATTGGTGAGGGTTTTGCCAAGGGGACAACTCCTGAAGAGGCACTGGAGATAATCAACCAGGTGAGGCCAACCGCAGAGGCAATAGCCAGGGACCTGGGCATGTAAAAACAGAACAATTATGCAGCCGGTGTCATATATGACTTTTGTAAAGACTTTTGTAAATGTATGTAAAAAGTTGCCGAGTGCTTGCTTATTCTGAGTCGTCATTAGCTTTACCCAACTACGTAGTCTGCGCCGAGTAGATCAAGACAAACTTAAGAAAAAGCATTCACCTCTGAGAGCTATACTCAGGCAAACTTAGCATAATCGCTGTAGAACTTCGTGACTTAGATAAAACAAGCTCGGATTTTATTAACAAGCCACATAATACATGCAGCCCCTGACTCACTACTCAGTTGGGACAAGCGATGTAGTGAGTCAGAGTAAAGAACTTTATTCATGTATAAAAAGATAATACAAGACTCAGGTATAGAAAGGACGTAGTTGTTCTATATTCCATGAGTTGTTGACTAGGGCATCGTCTTCTGTCTTCAGTCAGTAGGCGCCCGGACATGTTACCTTAGCAATAATGAACGACCCTTTCCATAAAGGGGATAGTTTATACCTGTCTTTGGTGGTTTGTATTTTTCTCAAGACGAGATCTCCCACCAAAAGGCTCGGCCACGAACATTTCGACTGTGATAATGAGTAGGCCTTGAAGATACCTTGCTGACTAAATAGTTGCGATGTCCCTTGCTTCTTCCAACTGATTGAGTTCGACCAGTCGGTCATCGTTTGATTTATCTTCTGAGTGGGCCCGGACTCATGGTGAGCCGAACTCTAACTCTGTTGGCAACATAGCCTCAGCACCATAGACTAGGAAGAAAGGAGATTGCCCTGTTGCCCGACTAACCGTTGTTCTTAGAGACCCAAGAATAGATGGGAGTTCTTGTACCCACCGCCCTGCATATAGTTGTAGTCAGTCGAATACCCTAGCCTTGATACCTTGTAAGACTATGCCATTAGCATGCTCAACCTGCCCATTACTTCGCGGGTGTGCCACAGAAGCATAACAGATCTTGATGTCGAAGTCATCACAGAAATCTTGAAAAACGCCGCTAGTGAACTGAGTGCCGTTGTCCGTTATGATGTAGTTGGGAACTCCAAATCGGTATAAAATACTCATGATGAAGTCCTTTGCTCGTGCCGCTGTTATGGTAGCAATGGGTTTTGCCTCGATCCACTTTGTGAATTTGTCTACTGTGACAAACAAGTGTGTGAACCCTCCTGGCGCTTTCTTGAACGGCCCGACCATGTCAAGCCCCTAAACTACAAAGGGCCAAGAGTTTGGAATTGTTTGAAGTTTTTGAGCTAGAAGATGTGTTTGCCTTGCAAAGAATTGGCATCCCTCGCATGTGCGAACTATGTCTTTAGCATCTGTTACCGCAGTCGACCAGAAAAAACCCTGCTTGTAAGCCTTTTCGACTAACGTCCTGTATGCAGCATGGTTGCCATAGATGCCCGAGTAGATCAACTGCAGAATCTGCTTGCCCTCCTCAGGTGTGATACAGTGCATGAGGACTCCGGATGTGCTTCGACGGTAAAGGTCTTCTTTGACTACAAGAAAACATTTGCTTCGACGTTTAATCCACTAGGATTTGCTGGGATCTTATGGGAGTTCGTCGTCCAAGAGGAATTTGAAAATTGGAGTCCTCTAGTCTTGAGAGATGATTAGCACTTCATTTGTTGCCGGGGTAGGTTCAGTCCCTGACTGTTCAAACATTGCTTTCTTCTTAACTGATGGCTCCAATAGTTACTCGACAAAAATCCCAATCGGGACCACTTCTTGCTTGGATCCCATGTTGGCCAATTCGTCTACAGCATCGTTGTATTGTCGTAATACGTGTGTTATTTCCAGCCCATCGAACTTGTTTTCCAGCTTTTGTACCTTCTGACAATACACCGCCATATTATCGTCGAGACATGTCCAGTCTTTCATGACTTGGTTGACCACGAGTTGAGAATCCCCGCGTACGACCAGTCGGCGGATGCCAAGTGATATGGCAATGCGGAGCCCGTGGATGAGTGCCTCGTACTCAGCAACATTATGGGAAGCTGGAAAGTGAATCTGGAGAACATACTTTAGTTTTCCGCCAGTAGGTGACGTCAGCACGACGCCAGCCCCTACACCGCCGATCCGTAGAGAACTGTCGAAGTACATCGTCCAGTACTCTAGCTTGTCCGTGTTTGTAGTCGTTTGGACTTCTGTCCACTCGGCCACAAAGACAGCTGGAACTTGAGACTTGATTGCTGTCTGAGGCTAAAATATGATATCAAACACCATTAACTCGAGCACCCATTTAGTGATTCTGCCAAGTGGCCTCGTGGTTGTGTAGGACGTCCCCAAGTGGATACGATGTGACGACAGTTACTTTATGTGACTGAAAATAGTGCACCAACTTCCAGACAGTATTGAGTAGGCCGTACAGCAGCTTCTGGACTTAAGAATATCTCATCTTGGAGTCGGTTAGGACCTCGCTGATGAAGTAAAGTGGCCTTTGTATTTTCTGTATATGCCCGGCTCTGCTTGCTCGACTACCAGCACCGTGCTGACTACCTGAGTGGTTGCCGCTAGGTACAACATTAGTGGTTCCTGAGGCATAGGTAATGCCAACACTGGTGGTGATGTGAGAAATTTTTTGAAGTCTTCGAAGACTTGCTGGGCTTCAGGTGTCCATTGAAAATTGTTCGCTTTCTTTAATAGTTTGAAGAAGGGCATGCCCCGTTCACTAAGTCGGGAGATGAATCGGCTCAGTGCCACCATGCAGCCTGTCAGCTTTTGGATGTCTTTCTGGCTAGTTTGGTGTGCCACATTCATGATAGCGTTGATTTTCTCTAGATTGGCCTCGATGCCTCGATGTGATACGATGAAGCCGAGTAGCTTTCTGGATGGTACTTCAAAGGCACACTTCTCCGGATCAACTTCATCTTAAATCTCCAAAGGCTTTGGAAAGTTTCCTCCAAGTCGGTGATGAGGTCTTCCTTGGATTTTGTCTTGATCACCACATCATCGACATACACCTCCACGTTGCGCCCGAGTTGAGTGTGTAAACACCATTGGATTGCTCGTTGATACGTTGCTCTAGCGTTTTTTAACCCGAACAGCATAGTGACATAGCAGTATGCTCCAAATGGCGTGATGAAAGAAGTCTTCAGGCAGTCTTCCTTCCTCAGGTTGATTTGGTGATATCCCAAGTAACAGTCGAGAAAGCTAAGTAGCTCGCACCCCGTAGTTGAGTCAACCACCTGATCTATTCTAGGTAGACCAAATGGATCTTTGGGGCACACCTTGTTTAAGTCGGTATAGTCGACGCACATGCGCCATTTACTGTTCTTCTTCTGGACCAAGACTAGCTTTGCCAGCCAATTCAGGTGATAGACCTCTTTGATGAACCCGGTAGCAAGGAGCTTGGTTATCTCCTCCCGAATAGCATCTTTGCGGTCTTGTGCGAAGCACTGTAGTTGTTGTTTCACTTGTTTGGCGTCCAGCTTGACATTGAGGGAATGCTCGATTGCCTCCCTTGGTACACCAGGCATGTTGGAAAGTTTCCAAGCAAATATGTCCCTGTTCGCCTAGAGGAAGGTGACGAGCTCGTCTTTCTATTTGGGGTCGAGTCCGGTCCCGACAAGCGCAGTTTTAGAGGGGTCGGAAGGATCCAGGGGTATCTTTTTAGTTTCAAGGTCGACTGAAATTCCCGACTTGATTGCTTTTTTGGCCGAAACTTGATCGTTCTTGCTTGCTGTTGTAGCGGCTAGTCGGATGCTGTTCTGCTTGACTGCCACTTCGTGTGACTAGGCCAGCTCGCAGCTCTCCTTGTTGTAGGTGAAGGCTTAGTTGACATTGCTGCGAAGGGAGAGCACTCTAGTTGGTCCTGGCATCTTGAGCATCATATATGTATAATGTGGCACTGCCATGAATTTGGCTAGTGCTGGCCGTCCAAGTATGGCGTGATACGCGGTCTCGAAGTCAACAACCTCGAAGCAGATGTTCTCTGTACGGAAGTTCTCCCGTGTGCCGAACATAACTAGCAGAGTTATCTGTCCAAGTGGAGTAGAAGATAGGCCGGGGATTACCCCGTGGAAGGGCGCTGTACTCGGCCGTAGCTCGGAGGGAGGGATCTTCATCTCGTCGAGCGTTTTGGCGAATAAAATGTTGAGAGCGCTTCATCCGTCGATGAGAACCTTCTTCAATTTGATGCTTCTAATGACCAGGTCTAGGACGAGTGGATAGCGTCCTGGATGAGTGACTAGATCAGGGTGATCCACGCGGTCAAACGTGATTGGCGTTTCTGACCAACGCAAGTACTAGGGGGCGTCTACAGAGACCAAGTTAACTTCGCATGCTGTGAGCTTCTGCTTCCTCTTGGATTCATATGCAGTTGGCCCTCCAAAGATGTTCTTGAGCTCAGCCTGGGGATATTGGTAGTCATCGGCTACGCCTGGATCTGGCTTGTCCTTGTCTTTATTGCTGCCAGATGTTGAAGTCTACTCGGAAGCAAACTTCTTGAGGATGAAACAGTCCTTAGCCGCGTGGGCTTGTCCTTTGGGTGGAAAGGGCATGGCCTGTTCATTACTTTTTGGTACTTGTCTGTCCTTGGGGGTCGCGGCTGAGTACACTCCACAGCAGCCACCACATTGTCCGACTTACGGTTGCGGTTGCCGGATTTGTTCTATGCTGGCTCGTTGTTGTCTTTTTTGTCCTTCCGTCGGGCCTCCTTCTTGTCGTCCAAGGCCTCGGCAACTACATCGGCCGAGTCGCCGTATTTGTTCGCCAAGTCAAATAGAGCCTTGACAGAAGAGGGAGGCTTCTGAGTGAACTTGGCAATGAACGGGGTGTCTCTAACTCCCTTACGGAAGGCTGCGATGACGACCTCATCCTTGATCTTCGAGATTGAATTCCTCTTCTCTGAAAACCTCTTGAATAAATCACGAAGAGACTCGTTCTTCCTTTGATGGCACTGATACAGGTTGTACTTAGAAGATGACCTCTCGTACGTCCCTTGGAAATTGGCGATGAATCGTTCCCGGAGTTCTCCCCAGGAGCCGATTGATCTCTTAGGAAGTCCTGTTAGCCATGTCCTCGCTGAGTCGGCTAGGGCGACTAGGAGGTAGTTAGCCATGGCCTTATGATCGCCTCCAGCGACTCGGATTGCTAGAGTGTAGACTGTGAGCTAGGACTCAGGGTTAGTCTTCCCATCGTATTTCTCAATTCCAGTCTGCTTGAAGCCTATCGGCCAGTCGACTTGTTGCAGCTCATGGATGAAGGCCGGTACTCCTTCATCTGTGTGAGGACTCTGGCTCTGACTACGGCGATGAAACTGCTCGTGGTAGAGGCCAAAGCACTCATTCTCATCTTCTAGTCGGCGACGCTCATCTTTCTCACGTTCGCGGTGTCATGCGTTGATGTCTTGCCGAAGATCACGTCATAGTCGGCCTCGGACATCCTGGTTATCCTGACGGTTGTCTTGATGTTGGCGCCGCCGGTCATTATTGTGGTTGCCAAGTGATGTGTGGCGTGACTCCGTGTGCGGCTGACTAAAGCTAGCGGCTCGGTGTCGCGTTGAGGCAGATGAGATCTGTCGATGTTTTACACCGGCAATAAATATATGGGGCTACTCGGCAGATGGAAACTTGATGGATTGCAAAGGAACACGCAGAGATTTTATACTGGTTCAGGCCCTCGATGTGAGGTAATACCCTACGTCCAGTTGTGGTGTTATCCCTTTGAGGATATATTGTGGTGGTTCTGATGAACTTGTGTGCACCTTTGAGCTTATGAGTGCTCTTCTGCCCTCATGGGGCGCCCTGCCTCCCCTTATATACTGGGGGACAGGGTTACAAGGTAGGAGTCCCCATCGGATTACGACTAGGAGATCTCCCCTTAGAGATATAACGCACCCGACTAGGACTGTATATTCCTTTCTATACAAGGCGAAGTCTGCCGAATCTAGCTATATCTCTAATTACAAGGCTAGGCCCATCCTCTATCCGAGTGGCCCATATGCTTGTCATGAGGTACCCGGGGCCATGGCACCCACAGTAGCCCCCGAGACCTTCATAGTTGAGTCACAGCTGATGCCGAGTGCTCATCCTCCACGGTGAAGTCTTCCCGAGTGCATTGCTCCCGAGTACTCTTTGTCTGAGTGCTGCTTCTCCCGAGTCCTGCTTCATGTCAGCTGGCAGCGAGGCTATGAAGGGCTTCATGTAGATGTAGGAATAGTGTGCGCCAAATAGGCGCACCTATTAGGTGTAGCCCCCGACTTTGTGCTTAATTGTGAAGACAATTAAACATAAAGTCAAAGATCTTTAACCTTGTAGTCTTTCCCAAGTAGTATACTACTGGTATATGAGACTCTTCGGTATCATGTCAACCAGAATATGATTTATAGTCTTGCCGAGCAGGGAACTACTCGTATGTAGGACTCTTCGACTTCATGTCAGTCGGAATGTGTGTTTATAGTCTTGCCGAGTAGGATGCTACTCGTATATGGGACTCTTCAACTTCATGTCAGCTGGAATAAGGGGTTTATAGTCTTTCCCGAGTGGCATCCCACCCAGAAGTTAGACTCATCCACGTCATGTCAGCGGGAAAAGAAGGTTTATAGTCTCTCCCGAGTAGTGTACTACTCGAAAGTTAGACTCTTCAGCGTCATGTCGGCTGGAATAATGTCGCTCATGGCAACTGGTGGCCAAGCATGTAGGCCGAGTATCACTTTATGAAAATAAATCCATCTCGTGGTCAGGTGTACTCGAGAAAGATACCTGCATCTCCAATTTTAATGAAGACCAGCTTGTGATCCTTATAAGGATATATCCCCGAGACCTGGTGGGTAAAACAGATATCCAAACATATATGTTTAGCAGTAAGGCTCTCATGAAGCATATCTGTTTACCTCATCGGTTCCTGTTGGTAGCACCAGCTCTATAATTTCAACTCAGCCTGCGGGCGGCCCACATGGAGCATGCTACTGTAGGAACTCATATCTTGGTGGCTGCTACCAAATAAGCCGGCCTGAGCCGACCTATCCGGCATAGATCTATAGAAGTATCATCCATCGCCTGTCAGGATGAGTTTTTTGGTGTCGATAACCGCAATCAGCTAGAGAAATCCTTATTCGCAAGCCTTTCTGACTTATGTTCTGGATGCAGCCTGGTTGCCACAGGTGCCCGAGCAGGTATGTTGCAGGATCTGCTTGCCCTCCTCAGGTGTGATACAGTGCATGAGAACTCCGGATGTGCTTTGACGATGTAAGTCTTCTCTGACTTCAGAAGAGCCGAGCAGGGTACCTGAACCTTGCATTAGCATAGGATTCGGCTAGCGACCCTCATGGGGCATACCCTACCCAACAGAGTTATAGCCAAGCGAGGTACCCGAACCTTGTATTAGCATAGGATTCGGCTAGCGACTCTCATGGGGCATACCTCACCCAGCCGAGTGATATACGACCCCCGACTAGTGCCGGAAGTCGGTTGTCAGCTCACATGGAGCGTAGCCGGGGAAGATGACGTCCCGACTGGTGCAAGTACTCGGTAAGTAGCCCTCATGGAGCATCCCGAGTGTATTTTGGCAGACTTGTCTAGCCCCCAAGCGTAGGAGATAGGCTTGTAGCCCTGAGTTCCTGTCACGCGTATCCGGAGCTGGGCCTGCAATATAAAGATATCGGATGAGTAGCATCTGATGATGAAAACAATCATCCGAATAAAATGTATTTTACAATATATGTAAATTCATGTTCTTCCTCTTATTGATATTAATTTCCCCAAGTAGTTGACCCCTTACGTTTAAGCACTCTGCCCAACTAGTCATAGCCCCCGAGCGTCGGGAGTTGGCTCATGGCTCTTTTCCAGACACGTGTTTTGGGTGACTTGAGTTCGTCTTTCATGGAGCAAAGTTTCACGGATCAAGATTTATGCTACTTGAGTACTTTTGCAATCATTTAAGAGCAAAAACAGAGAAGAGTGTAGCTTGTGCACCTATTAGGTGTAAGCGGCATTGGCAAGGCCGAGTGAAGAAATATTTATCAGGAAGCGACTTAGCTGTTTGGTATTTTGGAGTGGGGATGCCATCCTTGCATTTGAGCTTGTGAGCCCCCGAGCATGTCACTTGTTGTTCTGATAATCTTCAGTTGTTGGAAGTCGAAGACGATTGTGACTGACTGCCACAATGAAGCCGTCTAACTTGCATTTGCGATTCCCGGCTTTAGTCGGGACCGCGTCGCTGGTGCCCTCCCGCTTCTTCTATCAGGATGCCTTTTTATCTTCAAGGGCCTCAGCAACAGCATGGGCTGAGTCGGCGTATTTGTTCGCCATGTTGAATAGAGCCTTGACAGAGTTGGGAGGCTTCCGAGTGAATTTGTCGATGAACGAGGTGTCTTTTACTCCTTTTCGAAAGGCGGTGATGACGACCTCGTCCTTGATGTTCGGGATTGAATTTTTCTTCTCAGAGAACCTCTTGATGAAGTCACGAAGTGACTCGTTCTTCCTTTGATGCAACTGATATAAGTCGTACTCGGAAGATGATCTCTCGTAAGTTCCCTGGAAGTTGGCGATGAAGCGTTCTCGGAGTTCTGCCCATGAGCCGATTGATTGCTTGGGAAGTCCTGTTAGCCATGTCCTCGCTGAGTCGGCTAAAGCGACTGGGAGGTAGTTAGCCATGACTTTGTGATTTCCTCCAGCTGCTCGGATTGCCGTAGTATAGACCGTGAGCCAAGACTCGGGATTGGTCTTGCCGTCGTATTTTTCGACTCCTGTAGGCTTGAAACCTGGTGGCCAGTCGGCCTGTTGTAGCTCCTGGGTGAAGGCCGGTACTCCTTCATCTTCATGAGGACTCCGACCCCGACTACGGCGGCGAAACCGCTCGTGGTGGAGGCCGAAACGCTCGTTCTCCTCTTCCAGTTGGCGTTGCTCATCATCTTCTCGTTCGCGGTGTCGAGCGTTGATGTCCTGCCGAAGATCACGTCGTTGTCGGCCTCGAAGGTCCTGATCATCCCGACGGTTGCTTTGATGTCGCGGGTTGTCGTTGGGGCTGCCGAGTGACGCCTGACGTGCCTCCGTATGCAGCTGACTGGAGCCAGCCGCTCGGCGTCGCTTTGAGGTAGATGAGACTGCCGTTGGTAATGTCGACCGGTTGGTCGGTATGAGGGTATCACCCGACTGTTGGTGCTGCTGATATGCAGCAGCGGTAAGCAGGGCTTTTATCCTTGTGATCGTCAGGGTGGCCTGGTGATCAGGCCCAAGTTGGACCGTGTCCAGTAGGGTCGCGGCGGCCACGACGTTCTGTTGTGGCGTGATGAAGACGTCGTGGTCGCCGACTTTTGTTTGGAGGGTTTGTTGCTGAGCGGTGCGCCCAGCCTTGCGTAGGCCATCGTTGCGGGCGTGTAGGTGTCTTGCTTCTTCCTCCTATTGTTCTCGCAGTTGGCAGGCCTCCTCCTCTTGTTGTTCGTGTAGTCGGCGTGATTCCTGAGTAGGAGTAGAGCCTTTGGATGCCATGAAGATTTCTCGTGGCGGGGAGAAGCTTGCCAAACTGCTGTCCGACTTAGAGTCGGAATCCGACTGAGAGTCGTAGTCGGAATAGTTGATGGGGGTGATTATAACTCCAACCTCCCTAGATCCGGTCTCGAGCGGCTTTGGGCCGTATCCGAGTCGAATTCCAGGGGATCGGGTTTGCCGCGTCGGATGTAGATTGTAGATATCCGCGGCGTCGCCGAGTCCGAACGGGAAATTAACGATCTCTTCCTTTTTTGGCCCGATCTTGGCCGGCTCAAAACCAAGTCCGAGTCGAACATCGAAAGAAAGAGTTGTCCCTGGACTCGGGCGTACTGGAGATCGCCGCAGCATGTCGTGAAAGATTGCTGCAGTATCATGTAGGCCGACTAGCGCGGAGTCGGCTGGTTCCTCGGCCGGTTGGATCGGGTCCGTGTCGGCCAAGGTGAGATTGCCAATCTGGTCGGCGACGAAGTCGAGGCTTCCGAATGCAATTGTATCTCCAGAGGAGAGTTTGCTGCCGTCGACTCCGGTTGCTGGATCCATCGAGCTTGTAGATGTAGATCGCGCCGAAGCCCCTACCTAGCGCGCCAACTGTCGATGTTTTACACCGGCAATAAATATAAGGGGCTACTCGGCGGATGGAAACTTGATGGATTGCAAAGGAACACGCAGAGATTTTATACTGGTTCAGGCCCTCGATGTGAGGTAATACCCTACGTCCAGTTGTGGTGTTATTCCTTTGAGGATATACTGTGGTGGTTCTGATGAACTTGTGTGCACCTTTGAGCTTATGAGTGCTCTTCTGCCCTCATGGGGCGCCCTGCCTCCCCTTATATACTGGGGGACAGGGTTACAAGGTAAGAGTCCCCATCGGATTACGACTAGGAGATCTCCCCTTAGAGATATAACGCACCCGACTAGGACTGTATATTCCTTTCTATACAAGGCGAAGTCTGCCGAATCTAGCTATATCTCTAATTACAAGGCTAGGCCCATCCTCTATCCGAGTGGCCCATATGCTTGTCATGAGGTACTCGGGGCCCATGGCACCCACAAGATCGCTGTTGGAGAAGCTGCCCTGTTGGATGGTATGAGAGTGTCACCCGACTGTTGAAACTACTGGCATGCAGCAGCGGTGATCATGGCTTTAATCCTTACTATCATCGGGGTGGCCTGGTGATCAGGCCCAAACTACAATGTATCTAGTAGGGTTGCAGCGGCCACAACATTCTGTTGAGGAGTTACGAAGACGTCGTGGTCACCGACTCGGGCTTGGAGGATTTCCTGTTGAGCAGTCTGCCTAGTCTTGCGCAGATTGTTATTGTGAGCATCGCACTTGGCCTACAAGTGTCTTGCATCTTCCTCCTGTTGTTCACGTAGTCGACGGGCTTCCTCTTCTTGCAAATCACATAATCGGCGTGCCTCCTGAGTAGGAGTTGAGCCCTTGGATGCCATGAAGACTTCACGTAGTGGAGAAAAGCTCGCTGAAGTGATGTCCGACTGAGAGTCGGAGTCGGAATAATTGAGGGGGGTAATAATGACCCCGACCTCCCTAGATCCAATCTCGAGCAGTTCTGAGCCATATCCGAGTTGAATTCTAGGGGATCAGGTCCGCTGCGTCAGATGTTGATTGAAGTTATCCACGGCGTTGCTGAGTCCAAACAGAAGATTGATGATCTCCTCCTCTCTTAGCCCGATCTCAGCCGGCTCAAGACCGAGTCCAAGTTGAACACCGAAAGAAAGAGTTCTCCCTAGACTCGGGCATGTTGGAGATCACCGCAGCATGTCACCAAAGATCGCTATAGCCTTGCGTAGGCCGACCGGCACAGAGTTAGCTTGATCCCTGGACGATCGGATCGGATCCGAGTCGGATAGGGTAAGGTTGCCGAATTTGTCGGCGATGAAGTCGAGGATCCCAAAGCTGATTGTTTACCTGGGGGAGAAGTTGATGCCGTTGACTCTGGTGATTGGATCCATCAGGCTTGTTGGAGATGATCTCGCCGAAGCCCCTACCTGGCACGCCAACTATCGATGTTTTACACCGGCAATAAGAATATGGGGCTACTCGTGAGACCTAAACTTAATAGATTGCAAAGGAACACGAGACGATTTATCCTGGTTCAGGCCCTCGATGTGAGGTAATATCCTACTTCCATCTGTTGTGTATTGCCTTTGAACTTTCTCTGTGAGATTTCGCTATGTCCTCAGGGGGTGGCCTGCCTCCCCTTATATACCGAGGAGACAGGGTTACAAGGTAGGAATCCCAGTCGGACTCCGACCAAGGGATTTCCTTCTAGGAATACAACGTGCCCGACTAGGACTATATCCTTTCCTTATCGTACAAGGTAATGTATGCCGAGTCCTATTGTATCCCTAATTACAAGGCTAGGCCCATTCTCTATCTGAGTAGCCTTAATGCTTCTTATGAGGTACCCGGGGCCCATGGCCTCCACAACGGGACTCTGAGTGGTGTTGACCGGAGCCAGCTGCTCGGTGCCATGCTGTATCTGAGGCCGTCTTATTCCATGGTATAAGAGTGTCTCTAGACTGTTCTCACTACTAGCATGCTGCAAGGTGTTCATTGCCTTGATCCTTGCAATAGTTAGGGTAGCCTGGTGGTCGAGCCTGAACTGCAAGGTGTCTAGTAGTGTGGCAGCGGCCACAATATTCTGTTGTGGGGTCACAAAGACGTCGTGGTCGCCTACTCGGGTTTGGAGGATCTCTTGTTGAGCAGTCCACCCAGCCTTGTGTAGGTTGTCATTGCGAGCGTCATGCTCGGCTTGCAGGCATCGTGCATCTTCCTCCTATTGCTCACGCAGTCGACGAGCTTCCTCCTTTTGCTAGTCACGCAGTCGGCACGCGTCTTGCCCAGGGGTTGATCCCTTTGACGCAATAAACACTTCACGTGGTGGAGAGAAGCTTCCCGAGCTGCTATCCGACTGTGAGTCAGAGTCGGAGTAGTTTAGGGGGGTGATTACAACTCCAACCTCCCTAGATCTGATCTCAAGTGGCTCCGGGCCGTATCCGAGTTGAATTCCAGGGGATTGGATCTGCCGCATCAGAGTTAGATTGAAGATATCCGCGACGTTGCCGAGTCCGAACGGGAGATTGATGATCTCCTCCTCCCTTAGCCCGATTTTGGCTGGCTCATGGCCGAGTCCGAGTCGAATACCGGGAGAAAGAGTTGTCCCTGGACTCGTGGATCTTGGGAATCGCCACAGCAGGTTGCCGAAGATGGCTGCAGCATTGAGTAGGCCGACTGGCGCGAAGCTGACTTGGTTCCTGACTGATCGGGTTGAATCCTAGTCGGTCAAGGTGAGGTTGCCGAGTTTATCAGTGATGAAGTCAAGGCTCTCGAAGCTGATTGTCTACCCGGGGAAGAACATGACGCCGTCGACTCCGGTGGTTGGATCCTTCAGGCTTGATGATGATAATCTCGACGAAGCCCCTACCTGGCACGTGTATCAGCAATAATAATATAGGGCTACTCGTGAGACCTAAACTTGAAGGATTGCAAAGGAACACGAAACGAGTTTATCCTTATTCAGGCCCTCAAGGTGAGGTAATGCCCTACCTCCAACTGTTGTGTATTGTCTTTGAGGTTTCTCTGATGAGATTGTGGTGTCTTCTCTGGTGAGAACGTTCTGCCCCAGAGGGCTCCTTGCCTCTCCTTATATATTGAGGAGGCAAGGTTACAAGGTAGGAATCCTAATTAGACTCAACCAAGAGATTTCCTTTAGGAACACAATGTAACCGGCTAGGACTATACCCTTTCCCTTGTCATGCAAGGTATGATATGCCGAATCCTATTATATCCCTAATTACATGATTTGGCCCATCCTCTATCTGAGTGGCCACAAAGCTTTTCATGAGGTATCCGAGGCCCATGGCCACCACAATATCCTCCACCTTTCTATTTGATTTTTTTCCACTTTCAGGCTATTCCTCGGCTGCAACTTGATTCAAACTCGACTCCTGACTCTGCGGCATTGGTGACTTAAAGGTAACCACCATTCCTTCTGGGCTGGTCATCGTGACGGTGTGGTCGGCACAGTTGATCACTCCTTTGTGCTGAGTCAACCAATCCATCACTAGGATGACATCTTGATCTTTAGATTCTAGGAGGATGAGATTGGCTAGAAAAGATGACCATTGGATTTCTAGGTTCACTGAGGGGCTATAGTGAGCTGTGGTCATGCGGTTCCTGGGGGTGTGAACCCGCATGGGGATCTAAGTTCCACTACCTTTATCCTATGTGTTCCCACAAATTTCTTTGATATGAATGAATGCATTGCACCAGAATCAAAAAGTACTGTTGTAGGGATTGAGTTCATGAGAAATGTACCTAGTACCACATCTAGTGCAGCCTGTGCCTCTTCTGTGGAGACATGGTTAACACGCCCCTTAATCACAGGCTAGTTCGCGTTGGGGTTCTAGGGAGCTGCAGGCCTAGCGCCAATGCGCTTCGGCTTTAGGCACTTGTCCTCGAAGTGGCCCGGCTCGTTGAGTTGAAGCGAATGACGGTTTTTCCCCCCCCACTGTCCTTCCTGGGCTGTCCTTGTTGAGCTGGCGCCATTGGCGGGCGCAGAGCGGGGTAACGGTTGTGCTGCCCGCTGTTGTTGCTGTTCCCCCCGAAGTGCCCGGGATGGAATGGGCGTTGCTAGCAGACAATCATGGTGGAGGGTCCACCCTGTTGCCCCAGCATCACCCTCGGCCTCTGGTGCTGTCCCTGATGAGCTCTGAACTGGGCTGCCTTTCGCTTGTCGTCCATCTTGTTGCACTAGTCCTCCTAGCAATCGCCTTGTCCACCAACTTCTCAAAGTTGGTGTAGTCACTGGAGAGGAGCTGGTTGGTCAGTTCGTCGTCTAGCCCCTCAGAAACTTCTCTTGTCTTTCCGCATCAGTGCGAACATCCTCTGGCGCGTAGCGCTCCAGGCGGTTAAAGTCATGGGGGTATTCCGTGACTGTCTTGTTTCCTTGCACCAGTCCGCGGAATTCCCTCTTCTTCTGTGCCACAATGCCTGCTGGAATCTGGGATTTTCGGAAGTTGTGGCAGAATTCCACCCAAGTGACCTCGGTCCTGGCAGTGCGGGTCATGAGGAAATTGTCCCACCAAGCAGAGGTGGGACCTGGAGGTGGTGCGTGGCGAAGGCGACCTTTTTCCTGGTCGTTGCATTGGAGAAGGTTGAGTTTCTTCTCAATTGCCAACAGCTATTCATTGGCATCCATGGGGTTGGTGGTGCTCGAGAACATGGGTGGCCTGACCCTTAAGAACTCGGGCAGCTTGGACTGGGGAGCAATAGGTGGGATATGAGCCTGCTAATGCTGATGTTGCAAACTGTTCTACTGCATCATTATTGCCATCATCTGGTTCTGGTTGGGTAGAACATGGGCGAGTGTCGGGTTTGGGGTAACGGGGGTGGCAGATGGTTGGGAGCCCCGTTGTTCTGTGGTGCCCCATATTGCTAGTTGGTGGCTCTGGTGGCACTAGTAGCATGAGCACCGGTTCTGGTGTTCGCCATCTGAAAGGGGGATGGAAGTGGAAGGGAAGAAGGAAAACAGGCGGCTCAGAACCCGGAGTGGTAATTAAGTGACTGAATTAAATTAACTGAGATGCATGACTTAAAACATCACAAAGCAGTTCAACTCCTAATTAGGGCGGTCATACCACAACAAACGGTACGAACCACCGACTAACCCCAAAACAAACACTCCTAACAACACAACTAACATGGAAACAAACTAAGGAAATGGTAAAAGCTAGGGACGATGCCTCTAATACCCTGAGCGGCTCTTGCGGTCGTCCGAGTCATACTTCGGCTCCTACTCATCGCCCACCTCGTCATCGGAGCGGCTCCTAGAACCACTCATGTAGTCCTTGCTGATGTGTGACGACGAACTAGCCTCACTACGGGTGCGGGATCCACTGAAGGAGCTGCTGTCGTCAGTGGAGGTAAAGCCCTCGTGGATGCTGGTGCCGCCCTGGGAGCTGCTGTCGCTGGACGACACACATATTGTGCCACCAGCTAGGGTTTGCGCTAGCTGGTGCGGGGACTAGAGCTAGGGCTGGAGCTGGTGCTGGTGCGGGAACTGGCAATGCGTGTGGCCCGTTCTTGGGGGCCAACTGAATACACACCGAAGGAAGGGTCCTCTTCCTCAGGGTTAGACGGATCCTAGCCCCACCTGGCGGTTGCTAACCATTTAGCTCTGTGACCTCCTTCTTCAGGCGGTCAACCTAGTTCTAGAGACCAATAATGGTCATCCTGTTGGTGTCCTCCCTGTTGTGGGCTGCACGCACCCAGTTGGCGTGCATGTAGTCCATGGCCCACAAGGCTCACCTCATGTGGACAATGGTGTTGTCGTTCTCCACATCTGCCGACTGGAAAGTGTTGTAGTCTGGTAGTGGGTCCGGCTGGGGAGGTAGCGGTAGGCTGTGGTGCGGAGGGTGGAGTGGTGCCTGCGGCGTAGCTCTCCAGTCAGGAGGAAAGCGGCCTCCTGGTAGGCATGGTCGAAAGTATACCCACCGATCTCTATCTCCATAGCTAGCAGGAGATACTGTTCGCTAGGTAGCTCCAAGCGGACACAGTGTGGGAGCTCGCCCTCTAGTGGGTCCATTGTGGTGTACTCTGGGGCGTGACTATACCCCAAAGTGAAACTTATCATCTTGAGCTCCTCCACAAAACCTCGCATCTCGGCTCCACGCTAGTTAGGAAGGTTGTCCAACTATAGAAGACACAGAGGCGAATCATTGTATGCTCAGATCCAAATAAAATAAACAATAAATAATTTGGAAATAAACAACAATTTTATGCATGAAATAATTTTTGCATGGGCAATATTATGAAATCAACAAAACAATATGACCGAATGAAATAATGCCAAATTAATTTAAATAATAATTACAAGGCGATTCGGAAATTTGTGTACACGTCTTAAATCATACATCTCCCATGATGAACCGATGTTTTCCCAAAATTTGGACATCCATGACACGACTGTCAAATAAAATCTCCATCCTAGACTTGACCTGACTCAAAAATTTCAGTCAAATAAAGGCCAAGATTTTATCCCATGCCGAGAATAAATTCCCAATTTTCTGAAACAACTCCACGTGCAAAAAGGCATATGCAAATGGGAAGTTTCAAAGGGCTCTTAGGGTTTCCATTTGGCCGATCCTACAGTCAAGTTCGGTTCTAATACCAACTTGTAACGCCTAGAAATTCATGACCAGAATTTCTGAACATTCCTGTGTATTAAATCTCTGTCCACGAAAGCCAGGATACACAATACCAAGTTGCCATATAGAGTGCGTCTTATAAACAAAATAAAATTATCTTACATAAATGCAATGGGAAATAATAAAGAAAGCCTATAAACAACTAGCCACGCGGAGGCTTCCATTCCACAGGCAGCTCGACAGCGGATCCAGCCTAGTCCTCCTGACAATCCTTGTCAGAAAGGTACTCCATCTCTGGGGGGGGAAAGCAAGACTGAGTACCACCCATAGTACTCAACAAGTCACACCCGCAATTATGTACAATGCACGGGAGACAAAGATAGGCTTTGGGTTTATTTGCGTAAAAGCAGTTACAAACAATAGTAGTTCACAAAATGAGTAAAAGGTTGTTTAATTAAATAGTATTAATCATCACCGATCAACAATACACCACGTTGACTAGGCCCAACCATCCATCCTATCCCTACACATATTTTAAGTCAATTTATTAAGGTGAGACTAATCACGGTGAGTCTTGACCAACGCCCATAATCGCGGGCACAGCTATTCGAATAAATTTTAACTCTGGCCAGAGGTGTACAACTGTACCCACAAGACATACCCCACACACGTTCCCTTGTGCCGACGTGTCACCACGACACCCCGCGAGAGGCTATGACAGGACCATTCACGCAACTCCTCCCCAACCATTCACACCACGCTGAGGTTGCACCTACCGACAGGACACACCGTATCAGCCAGGCTTCCCCCCTTGCACCACAATGGATCCAGAAGCCGATCAACCCGAGCCCGAGCCGACCCAACTCCATCACGCCCATTCTCACCAATAGTGCCTAGGAGAGGAAGAAGCTACGCTACAAGCCCAGCCGTTGCCCACGCTGGTTTGTGGTATGTACGAATAACTGTTCAAGGGGTTCTCGTGAACCGGTCCTTAATTGCCATGGGTGCATCCAGCAAAAGCATGCACCCACAGCCCACCATTAAGGTCACATGTTATTTGCATAAGTAACCATGTCCAAAGTTCTGTCCTCCGACATCAAGTCGAACAATAAAGGTAATAGTGAGTATTTATTCCCCAGGTGAGCTAAATGATTTACAGCATGGCTAAGCATCCTAGAAACATTTCCTAGTCATATTGTTACCCAAGTTACAAAGAAATGGGGGTCATCAAATTAAGGTATTGATCTAAATACATATAGGTTATATTCCCGTGCCACATGAAATAATAAAAACATGCAAGGCTATTTAAATAAAACAAAGTATTTTGCATAAATTAGGTGTAAAATGATCAAGAACACAATGTAACTTGCCTTGCTCCGGCTCTATGAACTCAGCAACGACCTCGTAGTACACGGGGGGGTCGGACACATAGGTTTTTATAGCAACCAAAGCACAAACAATTAAAAACAGTACATGTGACCACTAAAACATGGGCTAAAGTATTTTTAATGGATTCTTGACACTTTTATGGATTTAATGAAATTTGAATGGAATTTATCGGAGCTCGTATGAATTAGTTATGAATTTTTAAAGGTTCTCTGTGTTTTCCTATACAAAAATAAACCCTAAATGAATTATTACACATTAAACAGGGATTATGGCGTCAACCGACCCAGGAACTGGCACCGACAAGCAGGGCCCACGGGTCAGAGACCCACGGGAGAGTGGCGCATGGCGGACCGCGTCCATCGTGCCCAGGCGCAATGGCGCCAAGTGGCTGCCGATGTGGCAGCCACGGCGGACAGGAGAACTGACGTGGCGCCGAGGTGGCACCCATGTGACAAGGCACGGGTGCCCGCGACAGGTGCTACGCGGCCAGGAGCAAAGAGGGCAGCTGCCCCACCGGCCTGACCGAGCCGCGGCGAGGTGCGCAGTCCAATGGTCGCCGCCGGCGACCATCCAGCGCGGCAGAGGGCAGCGGCGCGAAGCGGGGAAGACAGGGAATTCAATGGAATGCTCACCGAGGGACGACGACGACGGGACAGTGGCCTACGGTGGCGAATAGGAGCGAGATATGGCGGTGAAGCTCGGGAAGACGACAACGACGATGTTCCGGCGGGGATCACCGAGGACGGAGGGATGAATGGCGACGAGGAGGTCCTGGCGAACGCACAGGAGGGGATTAGGGGCAAAACGAGCCGGCGAATGGGTGGAATTTGACGGCCGAAGCCCAGCAGTGGCACTTACCAAAGGGGGCGTTGGTGACAGATGGGCTCCGGCGACGAACAGGGGCGGCCAGTGGCTAGACTGGGTACGCCTGGGCGGAGCTAACAAACGCGAGCACGGTGACTGGCGACGACTCTAGCGGCAGCGGCGCATGGCTGAAGTTGGCGAAAAACGGCGATGGTTCGGGATCTCGGCGCGGAGGAGGTTGGAGGGCGCTAGGGACTCGGGGAGTTGAGGGAAAAGGAGCGGAGGGGCACGGTGGAGGTTTAAGTAGGCATGAGAGTGGGAGATCGTGGCCGAGGCGGCCGAATTTGGTGAAATATTGGGCGGCGGCCGTAGTGGTGTGGGGGCAGAATCCGCTCAGGATCGTGGGCGAGAGAAGCGGGAGATGTGGGGGAACAGCTAGATGACCGTGTCCACGTCATTTCATCCAAGAACGTGGGCACGCGGGCTTGGGGCGAGGCAGAAATCCGACAGCGCGGGGAGTTGATCCCCTCCGGCCGATTCGGCCAGAGGTTGAAGATGGGCTAACATGTGGGGCCCCAGTCCCACATGTTAGCGGGAGGGGGAGAGGAGGAGAGACGTGGGCGTGCTGACGGGTGGGCCCCAGTGGCAGCGAGAGAGGGAGAGAGGAGGCGTGCGGGCTCGTGTGGGCCAACGGCCCGTGGCCCATGATGTAAAGGAAAAAGAGAAAAGGGAAAAAAGAGAAAAGGAAAAGGAAAAGAGGATTTACAGGACAATTTTAATTCCGATAACACTTTTTGATTTATTAAAAATACTTCCTGTGCTCTAAAAATTTTAATAAAAATCCTGTTAGTGTATTTTGGCAAGAGGAATACAAGAAAAATACTCCCAGCCTTGCTAGATTGATATTTTGTATTTTCACCATTAATTAATTTCCTTTGCCCTATTTAAATAATTTCTTTGGGTATTTTCTAGTATATTTTGTGTGGCTCTATTAAGGGGAAAAAATCTCAGGGTGTGACAGTACTACAGGGGTTCATCCTCCTCGTGTGCGACACCTAGATCCTGCTTGGACTCGATAACTTAACGTGAAAAGTTGAAAAAAAATATAAACGCCAAATAAATCAACATAACATGGAAAAGTAATAGTGCCATTAGGTCGATCTCATTTTTATGATAATTTTGAAAGTTGAACGGAATCAAACGGAGTTACGGTTTGGGAGATATGAATTCTTGAAATTTATATGAATTTTTTAAAACAGAGAAATAATTTATAGAAAATATAGGAGAATGTTTCCGAGGGAATATTCCCCTGATGCTAACAGGTGGGCCCCATTTGTCTGCGAGGCATATGCCACTGGTCCACGGTGGGTTGTGTCCACTGATACACGAAAGGGAAAGGGTGGTGGTCCAGATTTATTGGGCCGGCAAGGGGGCCCACGAAGCCATCGGCCTGTAACTTGATGGGCCTTTACAGCAGGCCGCGGGAGGTGGGGCCCTTTTGTCATTGATTCAGATCTATAAGAGCAAGTATAATAAGGCTGAGTCAGCCGGCTAAATAGAGTCCACGTCAAGAAAACAGATGATGTGGCAGAGAGAGAATAGGAGAGAGACAACGGGTCAGCGCTGAACTCTTCGCCCGGCTGAATCGCACCACACCGCCCGTTCCCAGCCGGTTGCAGGCGATATGCTCGACGCTTCGCTCCCCACCTCCCTCCCTTCTCGATCCCGTGCGGCACCCGCGCCCTCCCGCTCGTCCGCGCCCTCCCCCGCTCGTCCGCGCGCCAAATCCTACCGCAGCTCCACCACATTCGCGCCAAAATCGATTCCTCTCCTCCTAAATCGATGCCTTGCACGCCAAATTGAAAGACAAAAGCCCCAATCCTCCCAAAACTCTCACTCCCCAAACCCTAACCAGCAAGCCCGGCGCTGGAGCCATTGCCAGATGGGTGGCAAAACCAAGAGGACGTTTGCACCGGCGCCTATGGAGATTTTGCCGCAGCAGCCTCTTCCCATCTCGCCATATGGACTCAGCACCTGGTTTCCAACTCCACCTACGCAGTCAACGTCCTGTGCACCATGGTGGCGCGCCGGGCATCAGCAACTAGGCTTGGCGGGTTCCTCGCCTCAAGGCTCTTCGTGGATGCCACCTCCCTCTGCATCTTCTCAGCCTGTGACTGAGAATGATGATGACTCTGAAGTGCAGGCATGGTATGTATCCTCCATTGCTCATGAATCTTTGTCAGTTACATTTTATCTCTTGCAATTGCTATGCCTAATGCACCATCCTTTGTTTATAAGTATTTTATTTACTGGTTTGAACTGATATTTTATTTATGAAAACTGATAAGTCAATGGTGACGTGAGTCCTTAAAGACTATTTTGATTTAATGCTTTTTTTACAGGGGACCAAATCCTTACCCTCCTGGTGGTTTCATGAGTTTTATGAATAGCACAACAAGCCCTGCAGGCTTAGTGAGCAATGGGAGTAAATCGCAAGCAATCAATATTGCTGATGATGAC
The DNA here is from genome assembly GCA_003991445.1 of Oryza meyeriana var. granulata. Lineage (NCBI taxonomy): Eukaryota > Viridiplantae > Streptophyta > Magnoliopsida > Poales > Poaceae > Oryza > Oryza meyeriana. The sequence continues at coordinate 51,973 of RYFJ01001576.1, forward strand.
AATGATGGCAAGTGTGGTAGGACTGAAAAACGCATGCTATGGACAAAACAGGAGGATCTGAGATTGGTATGTTATTTTTTTTTTGTTAGTAGCATCCATGTGTTGCATTAATAGCACACCAGTAATCATCTTTTTGGCAATGTTGTAGGTTAGTGCTTGGATAAATAGTTCAAATGATCCTGTCTAGTCCAACTACAAGAAAAATGATCAATACTGGAAAGGTGTTGCTAATATCTACAACAGCACCACCCCAAAAGATCATGTAAGGCAATTCAAGCAAATCAAGGATCACTTTGCAAGAATTAAGAAAAGGGTTGCATGGTTTTGTGGTAGCTGGAAGGAGGCCAATGCTCTATGGGCTAGTGAGGAATCAGATGCAGATATTGAGGATAAGGCAATGAAATCTTATGAAGAAGAGCACAAAAAAGATGGTCCATTTATGTTTAAGCATTGTTGGGAGGTTCTTCGTAAGGAACCAAAATGGGATGCCTATTTGGAACGCCTAGAAGACCTCGAGTCGGACAAAAGAAAGTTCTGGGAAGAGGAGGATGTGGGAAAATGTTTCTCTTTAGATGATGATGCTGATGAGCGGCCAATAGGAGGCAAGCAAGCTAAGGAGCAGCGCAAGAAAAAGAAAAAGGGCCAGCCCTGTATAATAGATCTTGAAGATGAGCTTAACAGCTTTTTAGATGCTCAGAAAACAGCAAATGAAGGGTGCAAAGAGATGTTAGAGACACAAAGGCGTGTGTCTAGTGAGAATCTTGAAGCTCGGAAGCTTGCGCACCTTACAGCAAAAGAGCACAAGGAGTCAGTCATGCTAGAAACATATCGAGCGCTATTGATGAAAGAGACAACAAATATGTCTGAAGATGTGAAAACTGAGCATGTGTTGGCACTAAAGTGTTTGAGGGAGAAGCTATTTAACAAAAATGACTAAGGTACTGAAGCTTAGATTTTTTTGGTTACTATGCATGATCATAACTATGGTGTGAATGATAACTCATGCTTTTCATGTCACCATGCAGGAAAGCATAGCTAGAAAATTTTGCCACGCCTCAAAGTAATTCAGGTATAAGTTACTGTATAAATTATGCAGTCATTAACTGCTGAAATGAAGTCATTAACTCCTGAAATTGTGGACTATTTACTATGCAGTCCAGATAACCATGCATGAATGCTGAAATTGTGGACTATTTACTATACTGAAATTGTGGACTATTTACTATGCAGTCCAGATAACTATGTAGTCTAGAACTACAATGCAAACGTTAACCACAATGCAGCAATAATTACTCACCTAAACCAGAGCAGGATACACTATATAATCCCCCCAAACCCATCTTCTTTCCCCTACCTCTCATCTTCCTACTCTGACTGCAGACCCCATCTTCCTACTCAGCCAAAACCATGTCGGATTCAACTTCATACTCAGATGATTCCGATGAACTAGCCCCTACCAAAATCATTGAAGAGCATGTTGCTGAGCAGAGCGTCCTTGACTCCTTTGCTAGGAGGATCGCAATGAAGATCAAGGCTGCCTTCTCGGCTGGAGTACCTCAGCGACAATATGGTCCTAGAAAGAGCATCCGGAGGGATCATGGAGGTGCTCATGAGCGTCTTGTAGAGGACTACTTTGTTGCAGAACCACTCTACCCCGAGAGTATGTTCCGTACTAGATTCCGTATGAATAGGCGTCTCTTCCTACGCATTGTGGATGCCCTTGGTCAGTGGTCTCCCTATTTTACTTATAGGGCAAATTGTGCTGGTCAAATAGGGCTCTCACCACTGCAGAAGTGTACAGCAGCCATGCGCATGCTGGCTTATGGCACTCCTGCAAATGCTCTTGATGAGTATTTGAAGATTGGAAAGTGCACTGCATTACAGTGCTTGGATAAGTTTGTACGAGGGGTGATTGAGGTGTTTGGTGAAGAGTACCTGCGACGCCCCACATGTGAGGATGTTAAGCGTTTACTTCAGGTTAATGAGTCTCGTGGTTTCCCTGGAATGCTAGGTAGCATAGATTGCATGCACTGGCGTTGGGAGAAGTGTCCTTTAGCATGGAGGGGGCAATTCACCCGTGGTGATTATGGAGTGCCAACTATAGCCTTAGAAGCTATTGCTTCCCAGGACCTTCATATTTGGCATGCTTTCTTTGGAGTTGCTGGGTCAAATAATGACCTTAACGTGCTCAACCAATCCCCACTATTTTTGATGCCTTAAAAGGAGAAGCCCCTCAAGTTCAGTTTTCAGTCAATGGGAATGAGTATAGCACAGGTTATTACCTTGCTGATGGTATATACCCAGAATGGGTAGCCTTCATGAAGACTATTGCACTTCCTCAAATAGAGAAACACAAGTTGTTTGCCCAACACCAAGAAGGGGCAAGGAAAGATGTGGAGCGTGCTTTTGGGGTAATGAAGTCCCTTTTTCTATTATTCGTCGTCCTGCACGTCTGTGGAAGAGAAAGAGTGTTGGAAGAATCATGCTAGCTTGTGTGATTCTCCACAATATGATTGTGGAAGATGAGAGAGAGGATGCTACTATTCATATTGACTTGAATGAGAATCCAGGGGCATCCTTTGCTCTACCTCCAGAAGTGAACACTGGTGGTAATCTGTGCTTCGCTGATGTGCTGCGTAGAAAAGCTGCTATTCGTGCTCGTCCACAACATACCCAGCTTAAAAATGATTTGATCGAGCACATTTGGCGTAGGTTTGGAAATAGCCATCATAACTAGTCATGGTAGAATTCTGAAATCTGCTTATTTCTATGCCCTTTTTCAATAACACTAGTCATTAACATGGTGTCTTGTTTTTTTAATTTCAGGACCATGCTATGATGTGGTGATTGCTGCTGGTGCTACTCATAGGTATGCATTCTCTAATTCTACCTTTTATATTAACTAAAAACTTGTCCATAAGATAAAAGTTGTGTCTATTTTTTTTCTTTAACATTTCATAGCCATCCTGTTGTCCTAATTCTTGTTACCTTCCAACTTGCAGTGCTATTGGTAATGTTGATCCAGATGGTTTGGCTGCTCCTTTCTACCAAAGATCCAACTATAGCGTTGAACCTTTATCGTCTTTTAGATTAATAATTTACGGCTTGTTTGCCGGAGACCTTATGTCGTAGAACTTTGGTTATTATTTCTTTGTAAGACTTATGTACTATGCTTAAATGATGGTGTCATGGTACTATGTGCCATCAGGTTATGGGCAATGTTACATCCTAACCTGCTATCCAGAATAAAATGGACTATGTTGCTTGAAGTTGGCTATGTATGTGAAACGTTTTCATATTTTGTTGATTCATGAATGGCCACAGAGATGTAACCACAATAGATGATAGTATGCATTTGCAAAGCATTAAATAGCATGTTTGATACAGCCAACCTCCCAGCCAGCTTGTTATATGCACAGGCTATATTACTTGCTATATGTGACATGGCAGGAGCTCTCAGCCGGTAGTCGGCTGGCTTATTAGCCATGCTCTAAGCGGTGGGACCGCAGCGGGGCCCATCTGTCGGAGAGGTCGACCAGCCAAGGCGTGGGACCGGCTGGGCCCACTCGTCGGCGACAGCTTCGGTCTTTCCCCGTTACCCGTTTCTTCCTCCCCTCACGGCGCAAGGTGAGCGGAATAATGGCTAGGGCGCATCAAGACCGACGCAGCGGCGGCGGGGCTGGAGGCGGAGGCCAGCGCCTAATCCTGCTCCGCTCCAGATCCGGCCTCCGACGGCGGCCTCAACAGCGGCGCCGTCCATCCTCTCTCCCCCTCTACACCTTATCTCCCCTCTTTCTCTCCGGCAGCGACCCATCCCTTCTCTCTACCCGACCTCGATCTAGCGTGCTCAGGAGGTCTGGGCTCTGGATGGAGCGACGTCCCGGTGAGGGAGGCCGTTGGCGACGCCGGCGCAGATGTGTGGGACCTAGGCGGGGGCCCATGGCGGATCTCGCGCGGGTGAAGGCTGGTCCGCAGGCCCGGTGGCTGCAACAGCGGTGTAAACAAAGGTTTGTTCATTGTTTCTCCACTAATTGTGCTTTCCAAATCTTGTATTTGGAAACAAAGCACGCTTTCTTATCTCCGGAGATATTCTCTATCTCATGTCAACCCTATAAAAGCAGTAAGTTGTGTGGAAGAGGCGCACTGCAAGAGCACCAACGGAGCGGCAAGGAACATCAGGTACACCCCCTTGATAAAACTGGTGATTCTACAGTTCGCCTGGTTTATTAGTTAGAACCCGTCAGTTTATGTGATTATATGGTGCTCTGTAGAATCATTCATAGTGCCCATGATGAGACCACTTTGGTTTGGATGCAGTATGCCCTGGTTTGCTCCTGGTAGATTAAGTAAATGGCTTCAAGAATTTGGTGTGTTCTTGAGCCTTGTTTCATGATAGAATTAAGCTAATCTCAATTGTAGAAAAAACTAATCTCAATTCAGATTCTCTCCTTTCTAATGTCAGTGTGGCATTTCCATTTCAGAATAATTATTGCTGAAAATACAGTTGTTTCTTTCTCTGATGATCTGTTTTTTAAATGCTTACAGACATAGACCTACTTGTTTTGCACTTAAACAAGCAGGGGAAATAACAACAGCTAGCAGGGATGACTCCCCTGTTTAATTGTTTCTCACTTGAACTATTATGATAACACGGTGTCTCCTGAAATAACATGGACCTCAACTCCTTAGATTAATTCTGAAATAGAAAATCTGATACTGTATTAAGGACTTTATTGACTGGGTTAAAATCATGCACATTCTTCAAAAATTTGAGGCCACTACTACTTTTGATTAATTCTTTAAAAATATGAGGCCACAACTACTTTTTGATTAATTATTGAATAATCTGATGCCACTACTACTTTTGTTTGACAGTCATATTCTTTTGTAGCTGTTGATTTAGTATGAGTAGGTAATTTTCTGCATTATGCCTAATTGATCTCTGCCTTGTTCTGATATGTGATATGTCAACTGATATGAGCAGAGTAGAATTCAAAGTAAAACTCAAGACTTTTAAGAATATTTTTGAATTCTGACAAGTGCTCCACTTCTTCCTAAGAGCTAGTCACCTTTAATTCCAATCTATATATTGTAGTGCTTATATCTAATATATTGTATTACGTACATATCATTCCATAATCTCCGCGTTTTAGTTGAAGGTTCCTGTTGACGCCGAAAACCGCCGGGGCCGTTCGGCGCCTTGGAGACACGCGAAGGCCTGGGAGATTTGCTTCACTCCAGTGCAGGTCCTAAAATCTTGAGGTTCGTAGGCGTGCCAGTCAATTTAACCCTGCAATTGACAAGGAGAGAATATTAGATTCATGAGCCAATCGGCTGGAAGCCGATCTGGACTCGTCTCATCGGCCGATGGCCGATTTGAACTGTAGCACTTATACATCGACTGGAAGCTGATGATGGCATGAGCAATAGCATAATAATAAACAAATATTAAACTAGCCGATCCTCGAAGGGATGCTCAAAAATCGGTTGTAAACTGATGAAATAAGTAAGCAGAATGCGTAAATAAATAGATTAAATAAACTCCAGCCGATTGTGGTTAAAATTATTAGTGTCGCCGCAAAGATACTGCCCGCACCCGTGCCCGGGCCCTTGCTCGTGCCTGCGTCCAGATCTTCATTCGCTGTCCGTGCCCGTGCCCAGGTTCTTACCTGTGCTCGTGCCCGGGTCTTTACCTGATGTCGTGCCCGTGCCCGGGTCCTCACCTGTGTTCGTGCCCGTGCCTAGGTTTTTACCTGTGCTCGTGCCCGGGTCTTTACCTGATGTTGTGCCCGTGCCCGGGTCCTCACCTGTGTTCACGCTCGGGTCCTCGCCTGCTGATCGTGCCCGAGAACTTACCTGAGCTTGTGCCTGGGAGCCTACCTGTGCTCGCGTTCGGATCGGGCATAGTAAACTAATCGGCTAGCCCTTAGCCGATTGTAATAGTAATGCAGGAAAGAATGTATAACAAAGCAGTATAATCGGCTGTATTTAAAAGATAACTTATCGGCTAAGCACTCCGATAAAAACACCGCATAAAACCCATCGGCTTATTAAGAATAAAGTTATTATCATCGGTCTAGTAGATCGGACCCAACCGTTGCAGCACAGACTGATGATGATAACAAAACCTCGATAGGCCGATAGATCTGATGCGATCGTGACGTAAAATATGATAACTTATCGGCTATACGCCCCGATAAGACGCTTGCGCACAAGATATCAACCTAGCAGGAACGATTTATCACTGGCAGTTTAGTAAGTTGGACCCAACCGATGCAGCACAAACTGTTGATAAACCGCTCCTAGTAAGCCGATACGATCTACGCACGTGTGATGTGATATACCTAATCAATCTATGAGGTCAAACTGAACTGATGCAGCCATAGACAAAATAGATGTATCGTGGTAAGCCGACTACCATAAACCGACTAGAATATCGGACCTAACCGAGGAAGTCCTAGCCGATAGGTAGCCGGGGTGACGAGACTTACCCTCTCGCTGGAGGTCGAACTTAACCGATGCAGCCCGGCTCGAGAAGCAAGAACCCGTCGAAAGGGTGGCGATGCGCCGAATTTGTATTGATCGATTGATGATTTTTTACACAGCACCCGGGCATACGTATTTATACCCCGAGTTGACATGAGTCCTTATTGGACACGGTACACGATTTCCTAATTATAACAGGAAACACTAACAAGACCCGACCGGACATGAGGTCAGGTTTCCTAAAGATAAGCACTTGCCTAATTAATAGATACAGTAATTAACTGCCATACTGCGGTCTTCACGGCTCCTTCCCGGATTCGGTCCCTTCTGGATCAACTTCCATTAGTTGACTGCAATTTTCTCTTTGACCGAATCTGATACAAGGCCTTACCAAATTTTGGCGTTAATAGTTCCATACAAATGGAAGGTACCAATGAATGGGCATATGTCCCTGCTAACCTCCTTGACTCCATCTCCTCTCATCTCTGTGAGCCAGAGGACTTTGTCCGCTTTCGTGCCGTATGCCCGCAGTGGCGAGCTGCTGTGCCGTGTAAAGGACATGGCTTTTTCTAGCCATGGATGATGGCAGGCCGCTGGGATGGGGACGAAAATTGCGACAACTTAACCTTCTACTCGCTATCCACAGAAAAGACAATCAAGATACATGTCCCTGTGATCAAGGGCAAGCGGGTTGTTGCTTCTGGTTCCAGCTGCGTCGTTGCCATCGACAAAGATGATGATCTCTCCGCCATGCTTGTCAACCCACTTACCAGGGAGACCACGGCGCTGCCTCGCCTACCTATGTTCTTCCATAACAACGGATCTTGAGGCTGGATTACTGATGAAGGCAGGGACATGTGTGTGGTGCTTTATAACTGGATGTGTGAATATGCGGCAATGTGATATTGTGGCAACCTGGCACTATTGCTGCCTGGGCTATTGTTAAAAGGAACAATTTGAAAGAGAAGGTGACATGCTACATGGGAAAACTTGCTGCCATGCACGGTGAACAAATGCGCACGCAGCTGATAGAGCTCGATGACGACAATGTCGATGCATTTGAGTGGTTCATGAACAAGGTTGAGCTGCTTGGGACCTGCCAGTCCATGTCAGATAGGTCATTGAAGGCAAACTGTCCGTACCATCCTGAGTGGTTTGCACTGTACATGATGTATGGATAGGATAGAGTGTTAGTTCACGACATCAGAGATGCCATATTAATTCAGAGCAGTGGCTATTGCAATTCCACATACATGATTCCAGCGAGCCCTGACTTTGCTACGCTTAATAGAAGAAATGCCTTATACTACATTGGAAGGCTGTTCCATTATGGCCTTCCATATATTACCTTGTATAAGAAGATTCTGGCCAACGGAGATGTAACCGTCGTGAAGCAGCTGCCGAAAGACTAGAAGTTGTTGGACTCCTTTCGCGTAGTACCTAGCTAGGTGCAAGAGTTCCAGTAGTAATTTTATATTTTTGTAATGGTCTTTATGAATGTAAAACATTACGTGCATTTGTTTATTAGTGGAACAATCTTGGTCTGATTGCAATTCATATTTTCCTATTGTTACAGATAATATTTTTACTTCTTTTGTTAATTTTGTGTTCACTTAGGATTTATATTGCACCATAACTTTCTAAGCTGTAATTGCAGCAATCTGAAATAAACCATATTGAAATGTCAGTTGGAAATGGCTATTATAAATGTGAAATTAAACCGTTGCAGATCAAGAATAATTTTTTTATGACCTGGAGTATATAGCTTTCTTCAAGGAGATAAATATTAAATCATATGTACATTTATTAAATATGGTGAAGTTAATGCTTTCATCATCTTTTTTATGAATCTAGTTCTTTGATCAAAGTAATTTTTATAGCTTTTATTATTCTAGACATAGTAAAATTTAATTAGCAAATGCCCATAACAGCCAACATGAAAACTCATAACCATGAAATTAACTATTTTGTTACACAATTGTCATAATAATATGATGGGACAATTGTCGAAATATAATCAGGATTTATTATATTTCTGATAATTTTGTTCGTTATAATTTAGTAATTGTCTTCGTAGATCAACGCCCCCATTGAATCTGACTCAAAAGAGAACATATGCACAACTTGTACGTGACAAACCAGTTGTGCGTAGGTAAGTTTAGTTTATTGAATATAACAAAGTTTAAATAAGAAATATATACTGATTGTGCTTATTTATTTTACAAGGTTCAAATACTTCAACGACATTGAGGTTGTTGATGTAGATAGACGATTTAGTATTATTGTCATGGTAGACGCAAAATTCCGTACCAAAGATTGTGGCGAGAAACAATGCTTCATATTGATGGATGCTACTGTAAGTTCCATGTCCTTTTTAGATATGTAATTATATAAACAAAATTAAATACTGTTGTGAAGTCAATTTTAAATATGTTTGGTACAATTCTAGGGCTCGAAAATGGAAGCAATTGCAAGTGGACAATATGTTAGAATGTTTAATAATATTCTGATCGAAGGACGCATATATACCATACATGGCGTTAGATTCCAGCCCAACGCATGGGAAATTGAGTTTTGGGCAATTGCAGGCCATTACGAGTGTGTTTTTGCAAGGCACACAAGAGCTGAGTTGTATATTCCTCTGTACCCCAAGTACCTCATGGAATTTCATGACGTAAAGCGACGTCCTAATAAGATATTTGTAGGTTTGCTTTTAAGAATCGCATCTTATAATATTGCTGAAAATAAAATTGAATTGTGGGAACCAAGATACATTGTGTTATGACGGGAGTTCAATATCAGAGGAGGACTGCTCGTGGCTAGCAGGCGCATGCAGGAGAAGCTAGCAGGCGCATGCAGGAGAAGGCCTCACCGCCCAGGACGTTTCCTATTATTAGAGAAATATTATTATTATTAGAAACTTATTTCTATTTTTAGAAAGGAGAAGCGATATATGGTGGTAAAGACAATTAGATCAGTTTAAGCAGAAACATATTGTTTCCGGCTTCCTGAAGGGAGCCGGGAATCCAACCCTAGCCGCCACCTCTTTCTTCCTCCTCTCACGATCGCTGGCTCCTCGCCGCCGATTAGCCTTCAAACCGCGCCCACCGATCGTCCACACGTACAACCTCCGATCGGTGAGGGGCAGACAGCAGCAGCCTATCAACCTGGTATCAGACACCTCCGATCCGATGTCGCTGCCGCTGCCCGCTTCAACCGCGCCGCCGCCGGACCCCAACGTGTCCGTGCCGATCCCGTCCGCACCGATACCGCAAACCTCTCTGCCCGCGGGATCGCTGCCGCTGGCCGCCGGGGCTTCCTCCTCCGCTGTGGGGGTGATGACCAACGAGCAGCTCACCGCGGCCGTCCTCGACCTCGGCAGGATGATGGCCGGCGTCCACACATTCCTCTTGGGACCGCAGCCAGGCGTGGCGCCGACTCACCCGCAGCCGCAGCTACCGCCGGCGCCCAACCCGCCGGCGCCCGACCCGCAGCAGCAGCTGCCTTCGGCCGCCTCGGGCGCCGTCTACCCCTACGGGATGCCGCCGGACAGCACGGCGCACACCACCGCGCCAGCACCGGCGGTTCCCCCCGGCGGCGTCCCCATCCAGGAGATCTAGTTCCCCCACTCGCCGTCCCCGCTTCCGCCGTGGCTCCCTGACGTCGCGCCGCCGGTCTACTCCTCCGCGCCGGCGTGCCCGTCGGTCCATTCGACCCCTCCCATCACAACGGGCTTCGGCCATGGGGGCGTTCCGGCGTCGGGAACGCTCTATGGCGGCATTGACGGCCCAATCTTCCACGGCTCCACCTTCTGGTCCGCGCCGGCTGCAGCTCCAGCGCTCGGTGGGGCGCCCTCGGCTGCCGCTCCCGCGACGTTCGGCGCGGCGCCTTTCCAGCCTCGGACCTACAAGATCGACTTCGCGACGTATGACGGCTCGGTCGACCCGCTGAATTGGCTCACACACTGTGACCAATTCTTCTGGGGCCAGCGCACTCCGGTGGAGCAGCGGACGTGGATGGCCTCCTACCACCTCACCGGCGCCGCTCAGACATGGTACTACGCCCTCCTGTTGGACGAGGGCATGCCGTCCTGGGAGCGCTTCAAGGAGCTTTGCCGTCTTCGCTTCGGACCGCCTATCTACGGCTCGCGGCTGGCCGAGTTGGGGCGCCTTCCCTTCCACTCCACGGTCCAGGAGTTTGCGGACCGCTTCCAGACGGTGCTGGCGCACTCCAGGGACATCTCCACGCGCCAAAAGGCGGAGCTCTTCGTCGGCGGCCTCCCGGAACACATTCGGGTCGACGTCGCGATGCGCGCCCCGCCCGACCTCCAGACGGCCATGTTCCTCGCCCGCGCCTTCGAGACACGGGCTCTGGCCGCGGCAGCACCTCCTCAGCAGCGCGGCGCCCGCCCTTCCCCCACGCCAACAGGGGGCGGCCGCGGCCCCGGCTGGCGCACCAGCGCTGCCTGCGCCGCCCGCAGCCGGCGCTGCAGCACTGGGCGCAGCAGCCCCGGCGGCACCTGTGCGGCCGTACCGTCGCCTCTCGCCGGCCGAGATGCAGGAACGCCGTCGTCAGGGCCTCTGCTACAACTGCGACGAGCAGTACGTGCGTGGGCACGTGTGCCCCCGCCTGTTCTTCCTGGAGGCGGACGACTTCCTCGACGACGACGAGGAGGCGGTAGCCGACGACGCGGCCGCGGCCTTGCCCGAAGACGCCGCCGCCGCAGCGGACGCTCACGCTCACGCTCACGCTCTTGTGGTTTCTGTATACGCTCTTGCAGGCATCAGGACGTACCACACTATGCTCCTGCCCGTGACGATCAAGGGCGAGCGCCTCCTCGCCCTCCTGGACACCGGCTCCACCCACACCTTCCTCCAGGGCGCGGCCATGCGGCGCCTTGGTCTCGCTCCTCAGGGGGGCGACCAGCTTCGCGTTACGGTGGCCAACGGTGAGCGCGTGCCGTGTGACGGCATCGCACGCGACGTGCCCGTCGACATCTGCGGGGCGCCCTTCTCCATCACCTGCGTCGGCCTCGCGCTCGGCTGCTTCGACTTCATCCTTGGCGTCGACTTCCTTGGCACGCTGGGCCCCCTCACCTGGGATTTCGAGGGGCTCACCGTGTCCTTCCTGCACGAGGGCCGCCGCGTTACGTGGCAGTGTGTGGGCGCCCCGGGCGCGCCCTCCCAGCAGCGGTCGCTGGCAGCGGTCGCTTCGGACCCGCACCACCCGCTGCTGGACGAGCTCCTACTTCAGCACGGCGCCGTCTTCGACACACCGCGCGGCCTTCCACCAGCCTGCCCCTACGACCACCGCATACACCTGCTGCCCGGGACCGCGCCGGTGGCAGTGCGGCCGTACCGGTACCCTCAGTTGCAGAAGGACGAGCTCGAGCGGCAGTGCGCCGCCATGCTGGAGCAGGGCATCATCCGCCCCAGTACTTCTCCGTTCTCGGCACCCGTGCTCCTCGTCAAGAAGGCGGATGGGTCGTGGCGCTTCTGCATCGACTACCGTGCGCTCAACGACCGTACGTCCAAGGACAAGTTCCCGATCCCGGTGGTTGATGAGCTCCTCGACGAGCTCCACGGGGCCAAGTACTTCACCAAGCTCGACCTCCGCTCGGGATACCACCAGGTGCGCATGCACCCGGCGGACATCGAGAAGACGGCGTTCCGCACCCACCACGGCCACTTCGAGTTCCTGGTGATGCCGTTTGGGCTCTCCAACGCCCCTGCGACATTTCAGGCGTTGATGAACGACGTGCTCCGCCCCTTCCTCCGCAGGTTCGTGCTGGTTTTCTTCGACGACATTTTGATCTACAGCACGTCGTGGTCTGAGCACCTGCAGCATGTCGGCCTCGTCTTCACCGCCCTACGAGCCCACGGCCTCTTTCTGAAGAGGTCGAAGTGCTCCTTCGGGGCCCTCTCCGTCGCCTACCTCGGCCACGTCATCTCCGCCGACGGCGTCGCCATGGACAGCGACAAGGTGGCCGCGGTCGCCTCGTGGCCGCTACCGCGCTCTCCACGTGGGGTGCGTGGCTTCCTGGGCCTCGCCGGCTACTACAGGAAGTTCATCCGCGACTTCGGCTCCATCGCGGCACACCACTCACACGTCTCCTGCGGAAGGAGGCGTTCGTCTGGACGGCGGAGGCGGACGAGGCCTTCGCTGCCCTGAAGCGGGTGCTCTCGTCGGCGCCGGTTCTACAGATGCCCGACTTCGAGCGCCAGTTCGTGGTCGACTGCGACGCGTCCGGCACCGGCTTTGGCGCCGTTCTACACCAGGGGGGGGACCCCTGGCTTTCTTCAGTCGACCCTTCGCCACCCGCCATGTCAAGCTGGCGGCCTACGAGCGCGAGCTCATCGGGCTGGTGCAAGTCGTCCGGCACTGGCGCCCGTACTTGTGGGGGCGCCGGTTCCTCGTCCGCACCGACCACTACAGCCTGAAGTTCCTCCTGGACCAGCGGCTGTCCACCGTGGCTCAGCACCAGTGGCTCAGCAAGCTGTTCAGGTTCGACTTCACCGTTGAGTACCGCCCCGGGCGGCTCAACTCGGCGGCCGACGCGCTGTCCCGCCGCGACGAGGAGACTGCGGTGCTCTGCGCCCTCTCTGGGCCCTCTTTCGACCTCTACGCCGACATCCGCCGCGCCACCGCGGACGACCCGGTCGCGCGTGACCTGCTGCAGCAGCTGGAGGCTGCGTCTCTGGGCGAGCCGTGGGCAGCCGACGACGGCTTCCTCCTCCACGGCAAGCGCATCTACGTGCCTGCCACCGACGACTTGCGCTACCAGGTGGTGACCCTGGCTCACTCGGCTGGCCACGAGGGGGTCCAGAAAACCCTTGTGCGCCTCCGCGCGGACTTCTACATCCCCGGCGACCGCCAGCTGGTGCACGACTTCGTCCGCTCTTGCGACGTGTGCCAGCGGAACAAGACGCCGACCACACAGCCGGCCGGCCTACTTCAGCCCTTGGACGTTCCGTCACAGGTGTGGGCGGATATCTCCATGGACTTCATCGAGGGGCTGCCGAAGGTGCACGGCAAGTCCGTGGTCCTGACGGTGGTGGACCGCTTCTCGAAGTACGCCCACTTCATCGCGCTCAGCCACCCCTACACCGCCGCCTCCGTCGCCCGCGCCTTCTTCGACGGGATCGTGCGCCTGCACGGCTTCCCCAGCTCCATCGTCAGCGATCGCGACCCAGTCTTCACCAGCAAGCTCTGGCGCGATCTCTTTAAATGTGCAGGTGTCAAGCAGCGACTCAGTACGGCCTTTCACCCCCAGACGGACGGCCAGTCCGAGGTCGTCAACAAGATCATCGTGATGTACTTGCGCTGTGCGACAGGTGATCGGCCTCGCTCGTGGGTCGACTGGCTCTCCTGGGCGGAGTACTGCTACAACACCTCGTACCACACGGCGCTCCGCGCGTCGCTGTTCGAGGTTGTGTACGGCCGACCCCCGCCACCCCTCCTGCCACACCACGCCGGGGCGGCTCAGACAGAGGCGGTGGATGCCATGCTGCGGGACCGCGACGCGTTCCTGGAGGAGGTTCGCGAGTGTCTTCTTCAGGCCCAGCAGTACGCCAAGCGCCACTACGATGAGCACCATCGCGAGGTGGAGTTCGACGTGGGCGCATGGGTGCTGCTCCGACTTCTCCACCGACCCACCCATGCGCTCGCTTCGCCGTCCAAGGGCAAGCTGCGCCCCCGCTACGCCGGGCCGTTCCAGATCGTCGAGCGCATCGGGCAGGTGGCTTATCGTCTCCGCCTCCCCGCGGACGCGCGCCTGCATGACGTCTTCCATGTGGGGCTATTAAAGCCTTACAACTACGCCGGCTCGCCACCATCAACACCGGCCGTGCTGCCACCGGTTCAGGACGGGCGACTGCTGCCAGCCCCTGCGCAGGTCCTGCGCGCCCAGCTCCGTCGTGGCGCGTGGCGCATCCTCGTCAAGTGGCAAGGCCTTCCGGAGGACGACGCCACCTGGGAGCCCCTGGACGCCTTCAAGACTCTCTACCCGGATGTGCAGCTCGAGGACGAGCTGTTTGCCGGGGCGGGGAGAGATGTTATGACGGGAGTTCAATATCAGAGGAGGACTGCTCGTGGCTAGCAGGCGCATGCAGGAGAAGCTAGCAGGCGCATGCAGGAGAAGGCCTCACCGCCCAGGACGTTTCCTATTATTAGAGAAATATTATTATTATTAGAAACTTATTTCTATTTTTAGAAAGGAGAAGCGATATATGGTGGTAAAGACAATTAGATCAGTTTAAGCAGAAACATATTGTTTCCGGCTTCCTGAAGGGAGCCGGGAGTCCAACCCTAGCGGCCACCTCTTTCTTCCTCCTCTCACGATCGCTGGCTCCTCGCCGCCGATCAGCCTTCAAACCACGCCCACCGATTGTCCACACGTACAACCTCCGATCGGTGAGGGGCAGACAGCAGCAGCCTATCACATTGGCTAACAAAAATTGGTGCAGACATTGCTGGTGTACTCGTGTATTTGGGTCGTGTTAATCGCACTAGCAATGGTTTCTACAGAGAGGCCACCCTCATGGACACGAGGCGCAACCTGTTGGTTATTGGGGTTTATTCAAACCATCTGACCAGACACGTGCTTGAATGGGCTTCAGCCAAAGCTAACAATCACATAATTATGGGAACTATGCTGAAATTTGACATCAAATACTGTAAGTGTATTCATAATAAGTCTTTCTATATATGTCCTACATTTGCCGAACTGAACTAACAGAATAATTAATCACTTGTTGACAACAGGGTGCTTAGAGTCTTCGGATTACACTAAATTTCATTTTAATCCGTTGCATCCTGCAACGAATGAATTGCAAAGTTAGTGGCACTGTCATAAATAACGAACTACAATCATAGTTGCTTTTACTAATAATATAATGTCACATTTATTTGGGCTAAGACATTTCTATATTAATACAGACTTGCGGCCCTTTGTGGTCAATGGACAAGTGGACCTTAGTTTCGTTGACAAATATCATATAAAAAGATGGGCTCATGTGGCTGAAATGATTGATGCAAGATCTTCTTACAAGAGATAGAAGAGGCATACTTAGTTTAAGGCACTTTTGAATGCTTTGTGGGTTGCCTATAAATGCATTGAAATGTTATTATACTTTAATTTCACGTTGAAAGGCCATAACTATGATTTCGAACTTGATAATTGGTTATGTGATGAATTTGTTCAGATTGGCATGTATTGATATATATGTGTGTGATGTTTTGAGTGTTATAATGCATGCTTCACATATGTCAAAAGTCAATTATCTATCTGCATATTATCCTACCATGTGTACTTTATTCATTGTTTCATAAAATTAATGTTATGTTTGGCAGCTTGAGTGTAGGACTACAAGTATGAAGTTTGCAGTGGTGGTGGTTATGGGGAAGTAGTATATGTATGACTACCGTTGCTTTCATAATCTAAATCCTCATAATATGAAATGATGAATCTGTATACTGCAGCAAAGGTTTACAGAAAACAATCCAAATATAGCTTCGCAGAATTTGTCACACAATTGCATTGTCCACCCATGTTGTCAAGTTTTTCTCTTTTTTGTTCAGGAGATGGGGTCTACCAGGAGACAATAGGTCCAACGATAGGTGAGGTTGTTTTCATGTAAGGTTCTTGACTTAGTGGAATTAGAACCTTAGCATATTTCCTATATGGTTGCTTTGGATTTTGCCTCCCAAATGTTAGATGCACCTGCTTGGTAATTGTGGATTTAGCTGAAAATAAATGTGAAGCAGGTCTATTCATCTGAGTTGACCCTGCTTCTGTATGCATAAATAGATCAAATTAGCAGGCAGTCCTCGGTCTTGACATGATATGTGATAAATAGGCTTGAGAAATAAATAACCTGTTCATAGCTTGGAATTGATCAGTTGTTAAAGTTTATATTATCTATGAAGCAATCAACACTGTCGCTTCACATTTTTGTTTTTTTTCTGGCATCTTTCTATGCTGGTGACTTCAGATAAAGGATTAGGTGGCAGAATTATACTTAGAGGGCTGTAAAGCTGAGAAAGGCGATCCTCTTCTTGTTGGACTCGTGGATATGAGGGAATAAGGGAATTGAAGCAGGGTGCAGATAGGTATTTCAGCTATATCCTTGCCAGGATCAGATCAATCTCGAAACAAAAATTAGAAATACTCGATTTATCGGGGAGCACCTTCAGGCCTTGTTTTTACTTGCTTGAAGGTATGGCCATTGACAAAAAAATCGACATGGAATCAGTATTTTTCCTGTGTTAATGTACATTGGTTTTAATTTCTCAACTTCCTTGTTCCATTGTTTCACCAAATTTTAGATGCTACTGAATAGTGAATAATTATGTTTGTGTTGTGTTACTTGCCATCTGAGAGATTGAGTTACAATTTACATAATTCCAGCTTGGGTAAGAATTTCTTCCTGTGTTCCAGATGGAATAATAATTATTTCATTATACTTAGAGTGTGTTCTTAAGTGCTTATTGGGTGGCTTAAATAAGTCGCACGTAAAACGAGGAACGTTATTAGCGCGTGATTAATTAAGTATTTACTATTAAAAAGTTGAAAAATGGATCTATTTGCTTTTTTAGAGTTACTTTCATATAGAAAATTTTTGCAAAAAACGCACCGTTTATCGTTTTGGGAAGCGTGCGCGCGGAATCCAAAAAAAATAAGCTGGGCCTCACTGGAGTGCCGAACAGCACCTTAGGCAGCTGAATCCTAAATAGCTTGCCACACACAAATTCAGCCTTAACAGAATAGGGACAATATTAGTTATAAGTTATGTATGACTCTGTACCACAAGTTTCGTGAACTTAATTTAGATATGCGATCTTCTGTACTTTCAGGCATGCTTAATGATTTCAGCCACCATAAATGTGGCCTATATGAACCATTTCCACCTTCTGTACCACAAGTTTTGTGAACTTAACTTAGATATGCAATCTTCTGTTCTTTCAGGCATGCTTAATGATTCCATCCGTTCAGGCATTTCATTTCCGGTTCACCACACAAGGGTTTTGCCGGACAGTAGTTAGTGCTTATATGGCTTATGTGTTATCTATGAAATTTTGAATTGGTGGTACTTACCCTTGTCATGCCTACAAACTCTATAATTGATACTTGTTCTCACTGTGAGGCTACCATTATTCGTTCTTACTGCACATTTGACCATTTTGTTCATGTCATGTTTCCATCCGTAATAACGGCATTTTTTGGACTCTTTTATCTACAGGTTATCATTGACTTCACTGCTTCATGGTGCGGTCCTTGCAGATTCATCACCCCTGTGTTTGCTAAATACGCCAAGAAGTACCCTGGTTCTTTCTTCTTGAAGGTTTATGTTGACGAGCTGAAGGTGAGCAGAGTTGCCAAAATCTTTTTTGTCACCCCTGTGACAGTGAGTAATGCTGTTTCTTTATCCAACAGGAAGTTGCTGAAAAGTACACTGTCGATGCCAACCTTCCTATTCATCAAGGATGGTGCTGAGGCTGACAAGGTCGTCGGTTCCAGGAAGGATGACCTCCAGATCACCATCGAGAAGCACGTCCGTTCTGCCCCTGCATCTGCTTCTGCCAAAGAATGACAGCAATGGCAGTTATCAAATAAGGGCCAGCACCTGGTGTTGTAGTCGTAGTAGCATTAGCCATCGTTGTCGTCAGTTTGGCTTGGCTTGGATGTCACTGAACATCATACGATTTCGATTCCGAGTTTTCTTTTTAAATTTCTGATGATGATATATAGGTGGTTGTTGAAGTCTGGATCTGAATAAGCAGGGTTAAGATTTTGGTAGGAATATTTGAATCTTGCTGAATTGACTAATCCATTTGATTAGGACAACGATAGCTAACATCTGTTGTGAACTGCCAGGGGGCAATTTTCGGTTCAGTCATGAGAAAAAACTACATGTCCTTGTCATTCCCGTTTTCCAGAGATGTTTGGTTTGCAATACATCTGCTTGTCTTCTGAAGCTCAGGACTCGCATCCTGCAGCAGCCTCAGTGCATCATCTTGTAATCTCGATTTATCCAAGTGTGAAGTGGACAACCTAGAAAAAGGACCATAACACACACCTGATGAAATGCATATCGTGACTTCTGAAAGACTTCGTGGCTTTATTTGCTAATTTTATCCCTTTGGAAGCATGCTTTGGATTCTAACAGCATAGTTTTGCTCCTAAAAGAAGAGATGGAATATGGTTTTCCCTCTCTCTAATACACAAAAACCATTCCTTATGATGTTCAATGCACTATCATCCATACCAGCTGCTGGGGATCAATGTGAGTGGCTCATTCAAAGAGAAAACGAAGTAACAAAGATGATTCATCAGTTTGTTCAGCCGTGGATTTTGATCTCAGGAACAACTGCAAGTTTGGGGCAAGTCAGCTTCTGGTTTCATTTTCTTTTTGTTATTTATTCACTTGCCCCTCCTTTTGATCACATTCTTGTGTACTCTATACTACATCCTTGACTTCTCTAATTAGAAAAGCACCACGGACGATTTCATAAAGAAAAAAGAAGATCCAACCAATTGTAGTCCTCTCCTTCTATTTCTAAGAGCAGGTAGGAGATTTAAGAGATTAATGATATGTTATCAACAACCCTAGAGTTATGAGGAGATTAGCACCAGCAGAAATTAGTACATGATTAGCAGACAGCAGGTTCATCAGAAATCACTACATGATTAGCACCAGCAGGTTCATCACAAAATACTACATGATTAGCACCAGCAGTTTCATCACAAAACACTACATGATTACTTGCAATAGTTCAGCTAGAGACACCACATTACATCTTCTTTTTCGAAACAACCTAGCAAACATTCAAAAGTGCCTAAATCTTTGAGAGAAATAACCCTGACTTAAAACCTAAAAATCTTTGATACCCATGTCCTTCCTGCAGAGAGGGCACTTGTCACTCATCTCGAGATTCATCTTCAAGCACTCACCATGGAATATATGAGCCACGGAGCACCCAGGCCATGCGACGAGGTCAGTCTCAAGCTCGATTAAGCAAATGGAGCAATCCTCTTCGGCGACCCCATCCACCACCCTCTTCCTCTTCGCCGGCGGCGCGCCATCCTCCTCCTCCTCATTGCTGGAGCCCCTCTTGCACAGCACCGGCTCCGGCAAATTCATCTCCACGCCGACGTGGTGCCCGGGCCACGCCTCGTCCTTCTTCGCCTCCAGCTCGCGTCGCATGAACTCTATCCGCTCCGGCGTGTGGTCGAACGGCCAGAGGATGCCGACGTCGACGAAGACCTCGACGCGGGTGGCCCGCGGTGGGATGTTCACCGGCGCAATCGCCACCAATGCCGACCAGAGCTCCTGGAGCTCGTCCCTGAAGTAGAAGGGGTAGATCAGCGGGGCCAGCGACGAGCCGGCCCATGGCAGCGAACTCGCCACGTCGTCGGCGGCGGTGGAGATGATGAAGCGGAGACGGTTCAGCTTCGCCCTCCTCGACATCTCCACACCCTTCCGCCTGCTCCATGTCCGCGAGTAGCGTGTGTAGCAATAGAGCACCATGATGTCCTTCTCGCCGCCGCCGGCGTCACCGGCGTCCGGGGATTGGGATTCCCCCTCGACGACGACGGTGGTGACCGGCATGTAGCCGGCGGTGCAGCGGACGGCGGCGAACCGGACAGGGCTGAGGAATTTCCCTTTTGGTACGAATGGCGAGTGGACGAAAGGCAGGTTGTCTCTGTCGACCGGCGGGTCATCGTCCCTCACCTTCATCGACTCGTCATCCTCGTCGCCGCTCTCGTCGTCTTCCACGTCGTAGTCGATGTCGTCATGGTAGCGGAAGTCAGTCAGCGCCGACGGTGGCACGGCCACCGAAGACACGGCGACGACGGCGGGCACCTCCTCCTCCGGCGCCGCAGACAACGATCCGGCGAGCTCGGAAGCATTGTCCATCTTGACATAGGTCTTGATATCTCTCAACAATGGCGGGCGATCCGTTGGCTCTCGGCTACAATATGGGTTCGAGTGCGAGTGTGCGACTATATGTAGGTCGCGGCGAGCGGCGGCGTGCATCAAGCGGTTCCGCAGCGGCTCTAGCAGCGTGGGGAGGGGAGAGGGTGCTGGGGGGTACGGGGAATGGGGGATAGGGTTTTCTCAGGGTGCGGCAATAGGGATTCCCCTAGTGCTGACAGGTGGGTCCCATTTGTCAGCGAGGCATAGCCTCCTGTCCATGGTGGACTGAGCCCACTGATGCACGTGAGGGGAATGGTGGTGGACCGCGGTTGGGCCCACCTGTCGGTGAGATCGGCCAGTCAGACGTGGGATCGGCTGGGCCCACTCGTCGGCGACAGCGGCAGCTGTTTCTTCTTCTTTCCCCTTCTCTTCGATCTCCTTTCTCCTCGCCTCTCCTTTGCTCCACCGAGAGCCTAGATGAGATCCCAGCCCCTTGCCACCTGCTGTGCTCCAGTGGCGCCCTCCGACGGCCAGGTCTCCGCCGGCGCGGCCCCTCCCCTCTCCCCTGTCTATCACCGGTTGCGTCGCACCTTCTCTTCCCCTATCTGTCCCCGGCGAAGACGCTATTTCCTTCTCCCTTTCTCTCCGGCGGAGGAACATGCCCGGCGAGGGTGTCAGGTGGCGACACATGCGCCCTCCCCGAAGATCACCGCCCCCCGCATGAAGCCGGCCCGTCCTCCCTGCTGCGTCGACCGCCGCCGTCCTGCCCATGTCCGCCTCGAGGGGCCGTGGCCTGGAAGCCCTTGCACGCATCCAACTGCCCCGATACAAGGTAACCGTTCAGATTTTTTATTTGATTCTTGCTTTAATTTACTCGATGCGGTCAAGCTGTGGTCTTCTTCCAAATAAGATTTGATTAGATCTGTATTAGGCCTTTTTTATGAACTTATCTGCTCTTCTGTGGCTTCATGGCTGGTATGTGGGCCACGGGATGGCAAAAATTGCGTCTACGGCCACACCCAGGAGCTAAAACGGGTATGTTTCTGGTATTGCCGAGAATCATGCTGCTTTCCATATCTTGTTTATGAAACAAATCACGCTCTCTCATTCTACCATATATTCAACTCTCCTATAAAGCCAGGTTCCTGGGTGCGAGAGCCACAGCGAAGAGCACAAACGCAGCTGCAAGGATCATCAGGTACACCCCATTCTTGTCCTTGCTCTGGTTCAAAATAAATGTAACAATGATTGGTTATACGCCTGTGATCATTTTTTTATGAATTTATCCATATCGGTTATCAGCTAGAGTGCTAGACAGAAAAGTTTAGCCTTCAGGCAGATTACCTCAGTCATACCAACATCATTATTTTAAATCAGTTCATATGACCAGTTCAAGTAAAGAAAGATTGCAATGTGAATATAAATTTCTCAAGTCTTTGTTGGTCTAATATAGAATCACCGTGCACTTCGAAAACAGTAAACAAAACAGAATATGTATAGCACAACTAAGCTTCAAGTCTGGCATCAACAAGAATATTTGCTGCCTTTATATGTCATGATGAATGTCATGTTCTTATCAATAGAATGTTCTGTTACATAGTTCATACATAATTGATACTACTGGATTTATGAATGATAAATGAAAATACTCAAGTCCCTATTTCTTCTCACAGAGATCCATGATTTTTTTTTATCAATAGAATGCTAGGTAAAAGAAAACTAGACGGGCAAATAGGTTGGTATTGGAATAAATACATCAAGTTTGAGCAACTAACAGTACGTGTCCTTCTGAATATTGGTATATTGATAGCTAAAAGGAAATTCATAAGAATATAGTTATATTTTGAGCTACTAACAGTATGTGTCCTTCTGATAAATGCCCCTACTTAAATGGTTGAATAAATAAATTGTCTGAATTTTTTATTTATTAGGGTTATCCACGCCGGAAACGGATCCACCCGACACCAACCACGCCTTCGTCCACATACTCTGCATGAAGAGGAAGCCGGTACGTCCCGGTACACCCCATTCTCCTCTTTTCTCTGGTAAAAGAATTGATCATTTCGGATAATCGCGTTAACACATATAATTGTTCTGCACTTTAAGAAACTTAGAATGGATATTTTTTTTCTCATGACTCAATTAAATTTGCACACGGTCTGAAACTCTATGCTTTAAGATACTTAGAACGGTTTTTTTCTCATGACTCAATTAACGCATGTCAACAATATATTAGTCACTGTATGTCACTGAAAACCGATCTTGCTGAAAATAATTATTTGATGCTAGATTGGATGAGTGGTTCTTTAGTAGTGATTATATCTTTATATCTATATTTTTTTCTTCTACCCTATAGTGCACCAACACCTGTGACTCATGATTCATGCCAAATACTTCTCATTAGTAGATTTTTTGCGCCTGTTCTTCGCAGAGAGAAATGGCCAGTGATGATTCATTTATTTATGATTGCAAATATGATATGACCACATACTTCTTGTTCTTTTTCCATTGCTTCCTCCTGCTGTTATATTGCCTAGTGTACGGGAAATGGCCAACTTCCTTTATAAGAACAGATCCTCTCTTGTTCATGTGACTGCAGGCCAATGATGATAACTACTCTCTATTGATTTCATAACCACCTCTTTTGTCAGTGATGGTTTTATTTTACTGTTAAGGGCAGATTTGTCTACACGTGGTCTCTTTTATATCCACCTCTTTTGTCAGTGATGGTTTTATTTTACTGTTAAGGGCAGATTTGTCTACACGTGGTCTCTTTTCCCTATGTCCAGGCAATCAAACATGCCCTTTTGCATTTGAATCCTAAGGTGTTTATTTGTCACCATTTTTCTGACGCAAATGATGGTTAGTGCACATTCATCAAAAATCTGAGGCCATAACTTCTGTTGATTAATTCTTGAAAAACCTGAGGCCACCTCTTTTTTCAGTGATGATTTTATTGGACTGTTAAGAACAGATTTGCCTACGCTTGGTCTCTTTTCCCTATGGCCAGGCAATCGAACATGGCCTTTGCATTTGAATCCTAATGTGTTATTTGTCACCATTTTTCTGATACAAATGATGGTTAGTGCACATTTTTGAAAAATCTGAGGCCACTACTTCTTTTGGTTAATTCTTGAAAAATTTGAGGCCACTACTACTTTTGTTCGACACTCATGTTCTTTTGTACTAGTTGATCCTTTTGGATAATCGTGTTAACACGTATAATTCCTTGCGGAGATAGCTTGTTTCTTCTTGTTGTGGATAATTAGTTTCATAACCATGAGGATATATAGTGCTGAGTTGAATTGTAGCATATCTTGTTACTGCAAATATGTCACACCAATATTTTGTGAATAGAATTATGGAATTATATTGCCACAATGAATAGCACAGATTCCTTTTGTTATCTGCCATGCTCAAATAACATCACAATTTAAGGTTTGAAGATTTCATTTCAAGCAATATCCAAAGCATTGTATAAGTCTGAATGTTTTATTATTTCCATTCATCTTGATGGCATATGTGGATATTTTGTTGTTATTGCTTGATATCAAATTTATTGGTGGCAGTGCTATATTCTATGTGGCATCTCTGGTTTATTTCTTTGTGACTTGGCATATGTCTTCACCGGCATCGACGTCATGCACCTCCCCACCTGCCCCGCCCGCCGCAGCTGCTGGAAGGACAGCGACGGCAACGATCTGCAGCAGGGAAGCAAGCACCATCGTGCCGGCCAGATGGCAGCGTTGCTGCCGCATTGCAGCGACCTGCACCGTAGCATGACGAGTGGTTGTGCGAGTGCGAAGCTGCAGCTACAAGCTAGCGTGCAACCATGTGTGTGGGCACCACGAGGTGCGCAACATTTTAGTGTGTGTTAATTCGGATTTGTTTGTGCGCATAAGTGGGTTTTAAGTGAGGTTTCGCCGATGTGAGCGTGATGATGGGTGTGAAGTGTGCGTTTGTTGATTACTGCCTTTATTTTTGATGGCTTCTTGACTCTTCTCTGTGTGGTGCCGACTCCTGGCACATTATTGCACTAAACTCTGTAGGATCGATCTGTACGCAGGTGTAAATTTAATTTATGTTAAGTGCTTATCTTGTCAATTGTAAAATTACTAAATATATGGTCTGATTGTTGGAACCAATAATATGGTTATCTAGGTAAAATAAGTGGATCAGTCGGCTTAATTAATTTAAGTGCCTACATTGTCACACGGAAATTATGAAATATATAATATGAATTTGCATGTCACTGCATAGCAAATTAATTTGACAAATTAGTTTGATCAGTGCGATTGGTATTTTTATAATGTAAAATAATTGGGTTCCTTGTTTGCTCTGTTGTAGCATCATTGCAGCAAATGTCACAGTCATCCCCTAAGATTGCCATGCAAAACGATGATCAGAGCTAGTGTGACCTTATAACCGACTCAGGAATAAATCATTTGTGAAAGTATTCATCTTTTTTTATCTACTCCTATCATTCTCCTCCTATCAATTATCACTTATAGACTAACTGAGTAATAATGTAGGAGAAACACAACTAGTGTAACCATCATAGGTAATTTCACTTCGATCAATTCCACAAAGTCAATGAAGACTTTCCAGTGTATTATTGTATATATTATTAGAATATGCAATATTTATTGGTTACTTAATTTTGTGTACTTAGATCAATGAAGACGCTTCGTATGGTGGTATGACTACAACCTGAGCATTCAAGAAAGCAAGAAATTCCGAATATAAGGATAATACATCTTTGTCAAAAGTATGGATTGATTAATCGTATTGTCCCTCAATATTTCATTTCAAAGTATTTTTGTGTAAGAAGATCTGTTGAATATGGTTATAATCTTAGAAAATACTTTAGTCGTTGAATTACATATTGTCTTTGATTTATGTATGTTATTCCAATTATTCCGATAATTTTATATGCACATGTAAGTTAATATAGGATAAGCAACTAGAATATTTAGATAATACACCTTAGGACAAGCCATCAGAGGAGCATAGAGAAACCAAAGTTGAGCTGCCAAAGAATAATGTCGTACCATCGAATTTGATACGATCAATGATTGGTCAAACTTACAAATCTCTCCCTTAAGGTACATATCCTATTATTCAATTATGTTTATTTTCATCGTTTACTTTTGTTGCCATGTGTATTATGTTTATTTTCATCGTTTACTTTTGTTGCCATGTGTAGTTTTCACATCAAAAATTATGAATTAAACGACAAGGATATGATCACTCAAATAACGGTAGAGGTATTGCCTCAAAATGATAAGCTTGTGGACATAGAAGATTTTTCTATCAATCAACGTTGTCTATTGTGCCTGATAGATAAAGATGAATTCATAAATGACGATGTAAGTACATCTACTTATAAAGAATTACCATCGGCACTTAATGGTAAATATATTATAAAGGAATGAAATATTTTACCTTAAATATCTAGGTCATAAGTGCATACATATACTGTATAAGTGTTGACACCGAAAATCACCA
This sequence comes from Oryza meyeriana var. granulata, assembly GCA_003991445.1. NCBI lineage: Eukaryota > Viridiplantae > Streptophyta > Magnoliopsida > Poales > Poaceae > Oryza > Oryza meyeriana. The sequence goes on from RYFJ01001576.1 coordinate 77,886, forward strand.
ACAGCGTCGAGAACGAGCCGATGATCTGGTTTGGTACACTAGACATGCGAAGGCCTGGGAGATCTGCTTAGCTCTAGTGCAGGTCCTAAGTTTGAGGTTTGTGGGCGTGCCAGTCAATTTGATCCAGCAATTGACAAGGAGAGAGAAAAGTTATATCATTGATCCAATCGGCCAACCAGCCGATACAGACTTCCTCCAGCCGATTGCCGATAGTACTTATACATCGGCTAGAAGCCGATGATGATATAAGTAACAATAAGCCAGCCAACTGCCGAAAAAACACTTAGACAACGGCTAGAAGCCGATGATAGAGTAGATAAGTAGAATAATATTCAAGACAATGCAGTCGGCTTTATCTATTGAAAGATAACTTATCGGCTAGGCACTCCGATAAAACATCGCATAAACACCCATCGGCTTAACAAGGATAAATTTATCATTATCAATCTAGTAGATTAAACTTAACTGATGCAGCACAGATTAATAATGATAAAAGATCCTCGATGAGCCGATAGATCTAATGCAATTGTGATGAACTATATGATAGCTTATCGGCTATCAACCTAGCAGGAATAACTTATCACTAGCAGTTTACTAGATCGGATCCAACCGATGCAGCACAAACTGACGATAAATTACACCTAGTAAGCCGATAAATCTACGCACGCGTGATGTGATATATCCACTCGGCCTAAGAGATCAAACTTAACTGATGCAGCCGTAGACAGAATAGATACACCGTGGTAAGCCGACTATCGTAGATCAGCTAGAATATCGGACCTAACCGAGGAAGTCATACCGATAAGGTAGTCGGGGTAACGAGACTTACCCTCTCGCAGGAGTTTGGACCTAACTGATGCAGCCCGGCTCGAGAAGCAAGAACCCGTCGAAAAGGGTGGCGATGCGCCGAAGTTGTATTGATCTGTGAGATAGTTTACATGGTCTCCGGGCATACGTATTTATACCTCGAGTTGATACAGTCCTGATCGGATACGAAACAGGAGTTTCCTAACTATAAAAGGAAAATTAACAAGCCCTAATTGGACACGAGATCAGGTTTTCCTTAAAATCATTAATGCTACCTAATTTATAGATAAACTAATTAACTGCCATGCTGTGGTCTTCACAATTCCTTCCTGAATTCGGCTTCTTCTAGATTAACTTCCATCGGTTGATATAGTCTCTTTCCTTAACCGAACATGATAACGAACCATACCAAATTTTGGTGTTAACAATAAGGGACCAAGTAAGGAGTAATGAGAAAGTGTATTTTAAAAACACCATTAACTCCAATGTGCTAAAACGGGATGGCAAGTTGGGAGTAAAAGAAGGTGCTGATATAAACAAGAACTATATTACAATAGATAGTGAGAAACTATCTTAAGCATGAGCTGGTAATGTCTGTCTCTCTAAATCTAATAGAATTTAAGTTTGTAACTATATACATGTACATGTACTAACTCGATGTCTTGCTTAGATTTTTCATTCCAATAAATATCGAAAACATACATTGGTATTTAGCGGTTGTGAATGCGAAAAAACATGAGATACAAGTACTTGATTCTCTATGTTGGTAGCACCACCGTGTTGATCTCACTACTATGGTTAGTGAATATGACATGCTTACTCCCTTATTTAAATTATTATTTGTATTTTTTCTATTTTGATTTAATGATCGAACAGCTGCAAGGACTAGAGTACCATCGTAGCATCATTGAACGGTAGCAAGACTTGATTAGCCATAAGTGGGGAGACTTTCATGTTACGACATGGTGGATCAAAGAACAACTATGAGAGCCAGTGAAGAAAGACAGGTGTAGTGAAATTCCTATACTCTTTAAATATTTAATTACGATAAATGATTTATATTCATCGGTGTACTCATGTTTTATAATCTACCCTATAATGCAGTTCTTTGTGTGGTTTATTCATGGTCAAGTTCATGGAATATTGGATAGGGGGATACACTTTCTCGTCCTATTACACAGGTGTATTTCAAAAGAGAACAAATGAGTTAATCATATTTAATCTATTTTTCTATTTAACCAGAATTACTTTTTGTTACGCAGGAAGATATTGAATTTTTTAGGTTCAAGCCAGCCAACATACTAATATGTTGGAAAACAAATAAGGCAGAAGTGATTTCCAGCGCTCGGCAAAGCGTTGGTGCCAAAGACAATTCAGATTTAGATGATGTTGTAATATTGGGTAGTCACCAAAATGGATCCAAAGAATCAAAACCAACAAACTCGGCATCCGGTGGAAACAAATATGATTCACTACTATTAGTGGTTTCTATGATGGGTGTACAGGATTTTATAGGAGGCCTTTCTCACTACATCAAAGAGATTAAATGTGCCAAAACCTTAGAGTAAGCCACTAATATATATATATATATATACACACACACACATACAGTTGAAGCGTACATTATTTTATTTTTTTATTCATTGACAAGATGGGTGCAAAATTCAAAGTCTTATTCCATTAGCTTGACTCTCAAAAAGCTCCAATTAATACTAAAGGAGGATGAACCAATGGACTATGATTGCTTCAACATGGCCATACGGAAGTTCATGTATGAAAACATCTAGACAATGAAAAAAACTCAATTAGCAATATCAAAGCAAGGAGCATTATCAAAGCACTATTTGGACTTGCAATTTTGGGTATGTTTTTATAATCACATATGTTCTCTCCTTTTGCTCATATTTTAGAACATTATTTATGTCATGTAGATTACTATTGAGTTTGGACAACACTCGGACTTCCCTAAAAAACTGGATATTGCACAACTGGTAAAGTCGGCTTGTAGCTGGTTCGAAATTGACTATAACATTTCAAAATACAAATCGGTAAGATTTATATAATTTGCTCCTATGTGCTCATGGTTTTGTGATCATAACATTTAGCATTTTGTAAATTCTTATACCAATAGAAAGTGGCAATACCTATATTCTGGTCATATTGGAACAAGGTACAAGAAAATTCTTTGTTTTGGACCCTATTCCATTTAATCCCCATTATAAAAACAATCCAAACATAAAATATGTCGGCGAAGTAGGACAGGGGGTCCCACATGCCCTGGGGACGCGTGGGTCTTCGGCCACGGCAGATCCCCGGGGGGCACCCTTCCACCGGCCCCGGGCTCGTGCCCGGGGCGCTACCGCCTTCGGTCGCTGACGGCCCCGGGCTCGTGCCTGGGGCGCGACCGCCGACGGCCCCGGGCACGCCCCCGGGGCATCGTATATATCAGCTCGGCCCCGGGTCCTCTTTGGCCTCGGGCCCGAGCCTTGCCTCCGGGCACTATTCACTGCCTGCCCGGGGCCCACATGTCGGTCCCCGGCAGGCTCTGGACCAACTACTCTGCCACGTGTGGGCGTCTCCCAATGGCCCCCCGTGGACACCCGACTGCTGTCAGAAACCTTTTGACTTCTGAGGGAAGAGTGTGCGCTGAAGTCAAGAAGAGTCAGAGACCCTTGACTTGGAGGCATGCGCCATCACGTCTCCCGGCTCCATCACATCCCCACGACTCTACCGCCCGCAGCATACCTGCTCCGGCGTGGGCACGGCAGGCGGGGAGGCGAGCGACGAGACGTTCCTCCAACTCCGGCATGGGCGTCGTAGGCGGAGGGGTGCACAGGAGACCTCACCGGAAAATATCTCCTTCCGCGTACCGGCACTGTGGACTCCCCTCGCCTATAAAGGAGGATCCATGCCGTAGACGAACGCAGGCAGCAAAGCTCCAGTCTTAGACAACACAGAGATCTCCTTCTTCCTTAAGTCCGGCCGCTGCTAGAGCGGCCTAAGCACCTCCGAGCTCCCGGAGTTCTCTTTGTAACCACCATACCACATTCATCCACCTCATAGCATACACACAGGAGTAGGGTGTTACGCTCCGGCGGCCCGAACCTGTATAAATCCCCGTGTCTCCTTGTGCGTGCTGTTCAACGTCTTCTCCGCGTATCCTTCTTCTACACCCTGACGCCGGCTTCGCCTGAGAACTACTCCCCTGGCCGAATCTCGAAAGGGGGGTCTCCTGACTTCCCGCCGTCGAGGCTTCATCCTCCGACAGCTGGCGCGCCAGGTAGGGGGAGTTTCCTTTTCAGGTGACACGCCGACATCCCCAAGACCAGCGCACTCCATGGCAGGAGGCCACCGTCCGCGGGACTCCGACCAGGAGTCCGACGACTTCACCCCGCCGGGTGGCGTAAGCCCGATGGTAAGCCCCCTGCGCTCCCCGTCTTCCAGGAGGCGCGTCGCGCAACCCAGGCGGGCTGAGCTCGCTCCTCGGCAGCCTGGCAGTGCGGCGTCGGCTCTTTCTCTCTCGGAAGGAACCGGCAAGTGCCCCGCCGGGTCTGCCACGGCCTCATCCTTGAGGCGCGAGCGGAGGCGCCGCTCCACGGCACGCCGCAACCTCGACTTTCAGCCAGCATCGCCACAGGGGGTTCTCCTGGCGGCGGAAGCCCTCCTGCGCCACCCCCCGGCTTTTAACGGGAGCGGGGGCCGGGAGAGGCGCTGGCTCAACGAAGTCACCCACCTCGTAGGCGCGGCCCATCGCCAGGTCACTGCCCACAGCAGCGCAGGGGCCAGGAGTGCCGACCGCGCAACGTCTAGCGCGGGCCGGCCCCCCGCCCCGAGTCAAAGCAGAGCCCGGAGCGCGGCGCAACACGCCACGACTCCGGCAGACAGCGGCCACGGCGACCTCCGTGACCGGCTGAACCGGGGGCGGACCGACGAAGATGCCCGGGTCACCATGGAGCGACAGCGCGAGCGGCGGGCGGACGCCGCCGCGCGTTCCGAGGTCCAAGCCTCCAGCTCCAATCTACTGACGGGAAACCGTCATCTGTTACCCGAGCCGCGCTGTACGGTTCGGGTTGCCTGGCGCTCTCCCCAGGCCTCCGGCAGGTTCGCTGGCCGGACAGGTTCCGGCCCAGCTTGCCGGAGAAATATGACGGCTCCGTGAATCCCACGGAGTTCCTGCAAATATACACTACTGCCATCCGGGCGGCCGGTGGCGATGATCGAGTGATGGCGAACTACTCCCCGTCGCTCTCAAGGCCCAGGCGCGCTCTTGGGTGATGAACCTCCCCGAGGGATCAGTCTACTCGTGGAGGACCTCTGCCACCAGTTCGTGGCCAACTTCCAGGGCACCTTTCCGCGCCCTGGGACCGAGGCGGACCTCCATGCCCTACGCCAGGCAGGGACGAGACGCTGAGGCACTTCCTACAGCGCTTCAGCCAGGTTCGCAATACCATCTTCCCACATCGCTCCTCACGCGGTCTATCCATGCCTTTCGCTCGGGTGTGCGCGACAGGCGCATGCTCGAAAAGATGGGCACCCGTGACGTCCAGACTACGGCTGAGCTATTCAAGCTCGCCGATCTCTGCGCCCGCAAGGAAGAGGCCCGGGCATGGAACGAGCCATGCCTCGGGGCCCTGACGAGGACCCGAAGAATACGGCGAGTCCTCGCGCTCCGCGGCACGTCGGGACAGGAGGAAGCGACAGAAGGAGAAGGGCGGCGCGACGGCTTCGCCTTGGCTGTTGCGGGCGCCCCACGGTCGACGATGTCCGCGGGGACAACATCACCGGCGAGCGGCCAAGGCCGCACGCGCGCCGCCTTCGACGGCAGCGGCCCAGAAGTGGTGCGCCGTCCACGAGACGGATTCGCACGATCTCACGGAATGCCGCGCCGTCCAGAGCTTGGCCAAGCAGGTCAAGTACTTCCGGCAGGAGCCTTAGCCGGCCAAGCCCGGTTCGGACAGTCCGGCCCCGGCTCGGACAGTCCGAACGCGCGGGTTTGGATGGTCCGACCCCTGGCCGGACGGTCTGGCCGAGGGCAGCGGATAGGCCGACCAAACGTCCCAGCTCAGGGAAGCCCGAACCTAGGCCGCCTTGCCAAAACGAGTGCGAGCCTCGAACGTGGCACCCGGGACAGCCAAGCCGGAGAGATCATCCCGATTTTCGTCCCACCTTCCCGGGAAGCGTCGACTATATCGGTACTGGTCCTTTGGTTGGCTATTGGTTTAATGAAAATCTCTCCTCTCCTCCTTTATTAGAGAAAGTCTTCCCCTTTCCTTTGCCATAGGGTACGACTACCCGGACTCCATCGGACGCGATGGCGAGCCCGGGCGGTCCGTCCCGACTCAGTCCGGGGCCTCTGGGCCCCTGACGCCCATAGGTACGACTGCCCGGACTCATCGGACGCGATGGCGAGCCCGGGCGGTCCGTCCCGACTCAGTCCGGGGCCTCTGGGCCCCTGACGCACATAGGGTACGACGGCCCGGGCCCCATCGGACGCGATGGCGAGTCCGGGCTGCTCATCCCGACTCAGTCTGGGGCCTCCGGGCCCCGGTGTAATAATCCGGACCACGCCGCTCTGTCGAGCGCAAGTCCGGGCAGACCGTTCCCGGTCGAGGATCTCCTCCCGGAGTCAAGAGCTCGCACTCTCGCAAGGGAAGCCGAAAACGACCCCCACGGGGCGCGAGTACCCGAACAGCATCTCCTCGGCAAGGGCGGGTCCGGGGAGGCCATCCCAATATGATCCATGTCCTTACCTGGGCCTCCGTACCTGGGCACGTAACGACCATACATATCAAGCCGCACTACCGCCCGGGGCCCCGGGTCCCGGGCACATACTTGAGCCGAGGCACGGATTCCCGAATCCGCGCCCCGGGCCTGACACCGAGGGGCCGAACCAGGGCGGCATCGCCAAGGCGACCGCAAGCCTAGGAACGCGACACCCGGAATAGGGCGCGATAGCCCGGACAGCACCGCCCCGGCGAGAATGCATCCGGAGGGTCGTCTCACATCCCATATTCAAGCCCGGGCCCCCGGAACCCGGCTTATATCAAAACCGTATTTCAGTCCGGGGCCCCCGGGTCCCGGATACAATATCTTTAGCGCTGGCCGGGGCCCCCGGTCCCGAGCGCATGCCTTTTCCCTGGCCTTCGAGGCTCGCGAGGGAAGCGAGTCTGAGCTCCTTTCCCGCACACCAGCGACCTCCAAACAATACAATAAGCCAAGGTACGAAAATATAAACGTCGTCATATATTATATTTATGCAAATATCTCTCTTTTACAAGACAGGCAAAACCGGAGCGCAAGCCGAGAGGCTCGGTCGACGGGGCGCGGTTTGCCGCCGCACTTCTGACCTTCGGGCCCCGAAAGCGGCACCGGGCAGCGTCGAAGGAGAGCACCCGGGGGCATGGAGGGGCCCGGGCGTCCGAAGGCACCCCGTTTTCTGTGCTGTATGGCGTCTGAAGGAAACCGGCGTCTTCCTCAACCTCTTCGCCAAGCATTATTTGTTTTGTTCAGCTCTACGAGATGATCGGCCGCGGTCGATAGCTAGAACCCTGCCTCCGGGCAGCGGGCTTCTCGACGCGGGCTGGTTCTCCGGTTCATGCGCTTTTTCCTCGCGAACTAGGGGATTCCGTTGCGACTTTTTTTTTTTTTGGGTGGTCCCACGCAAGCTGCCCTTGGTTTGCCATTCGTTTTGTGTGGGGAGGGGGGGGCGTGGGTGGGCTTGGGGTGGGAGTCGGGGGTTGCGAAATCCTGGATTTCCCCCGCGACTTCCTCGCGCGCGGCGAACTCACACCCCGAGTCGCGAGCGGCCGGCCTCTTGGGGGCCCGAGCGCTTTCCCCCTTCTCGGGAAAATATTTTCCTTCTCCGCGCCTCTATCTCGGACCAAGGCACATGGAGACAGGAGGACTCTCGGCGGCGGATCAAGGTGGCGACTCCATCGGACGACGCATGCGCCCTCTGCCGCCGCGATCTCAAGGCCACGGATTGCCTGCGAAGAACCTCGATGGCACGCCGGCCGGACCTGGATTGCCGAATCCCGACTGGACTGCTGCCCGGGTGCCGATTGCTCCCGGGGGCCGATGCCCGGCCACGGGGCCGACTGCCGACGGCCCGGAGCCGATCAAGCTGAACTGTGGCTCGGGTTGCCGGCTGCCCCGTGCCGACTATCTGCCGATGGCTTGGGCTCGGAGCCAGTGCCGGACTGGCCGATGGCCCCAGAGCCGATGCCTGACTGCCAGGTGCCGGCTGCCCCGGTGCCGGACTGCCCGATCGCTCGGCCACCGAAGTGCGGCCCCCGAGAGAGCCGATCGCTCGGTCGGCTTGCCGGGCCGATCTAGCCCGAAGAACTCGGTGGCGACAGTTACGGGCGCAAGCTGCCGCAGCAGCCATCGCGACCGCTGCGCCGGCCTTCGATCAACACTTTGTTCATGATTCCAGCCCGGGTCCCGGGGTACGTATCGCAGTCTGTCACAAGATAGTCATAGCGTCCAGTACGAGGACAGGGGAGAAAGGAGGAGACTGGGCCAGCGTCTCTTCTTCAAGACGTTGTGCCCTGTTCCTGGCGGGCAGACCGGCCGGCCGGCGAGCAACAGGGCCAGGGGCCACTGTCGGCGAAGTAGACAGGGGTCCACATGCCCTGGGGACGGCGCGTGGTCTTTCGGCCACGGCAGATCCCCGGGGGGGCAGGACGCCTTCCACGGCACCCCGGGCTCGTGCCCGGGGCGCTACCGGGGGCCAAGCTTAAGGTCGCTGACGGGCTCCGCGGGCTATCGTGCCTGGGGCGCAGACCAGGACGGACGGGCACGCCCGGGGCATCGTATATATCATCAGCTCGGCCCGCTGGGTCCTCTTTGGCCTCGGGCCCAAGCCTTGCCCTCCGGGCACTTATTCACTGCCTGCCCCGGGGCCAATGTCGGTCCCCGGCAGGCTCTGGACCAACTACTCTGCCACGTGTGGGCGTCTCCAAATGGCCCCCGTGGACACCCGACTGCCATGTCCAGAAACCTTTTGACTTCTGGGGGAAGAGGTGCGCTGAAGTCAAGAAGAGTCAGAGACCCTGACTTGGAGGCGTGCGCCATCACGTCTCCCGGCTCCAGCACATCCCCACGACTCTACCGCCCGCAGCATACCTGCTCCGGCGTGGGCACGGCAGGGCGGGGAGGCGAGCGACAGACGTTCCTCCAACTCCGGCATGGGCCGTCGTAGGCGGAGGGGTGCACAGGAGACCTCACCGGAAAATATCTCCTTCCGCGTACCGGCACTGTGGACTCCCCTCGCCTATAAAGGAGGATCCATGCCGTAGACGAACGCAGGCAGCAAAGCCCAGTCTTAGACAACACAGAGATCTCCTTCTTCCTTAAGTCCCCGGCTGCTAGAGCGGCCTAAGCCACCTCCGAGCTTCCCGGAGTTCTCTTTGTAACCACCATACCACATTCATCCACCTCATAGCATATTACAACACAGGAGTAGGGTGTTACGCTCCGGCGGCCCGAACCTGTATAAATCCCCGTGTCTCCTTGTGCGTGCTGTTCAACGTCTTCTCCGCGTATCCTTCTTCTACACCCTGACGCCAGGCTTCGCCTGAGAAACTACTCCCCTGCCTCTCGAAAGGGGGGTCTCCTGACTTCCCCGGTCGAGGCTTCATCCTCCGACAAAATATATAAAAAAACTTTTATGGGTTGCCGAACACTTCAATATAGCGATGCACAGAGCATGCCCTGGTTCTGTGTGGAATGAGGACATCAACCTATGGAGTCAAATAATCAATCTAAATGTTCCAATTCACGAGAAGTAAGCTTTCTTCTAATATCTTGTTGGAATTATTAAATTCATTTCTCTTATGCGAATATAACTAACTATACAATTATCTTAGGGACCTATCTGGTTATCTTGTTCATCTCTTTATACATAAATGGAATAATGAAGAACTATAATTGCCAACTTTTAAGGTCAATACCGTACCACCAGCATTGACCATTTAGAATATTATATGTGATTTACTATCAATAATTGCTTGTGCAGGATGGCTATGATCTAAGGAAACAATATTTGCATATCTATTGGCAAACCAAGACAATGAATGTGAAAGCAATATCCCTGGCGATGCACGAAATATCCTAAAGTGTATCGCAAATGCTGAAAATTAGAATTAATTAATTAGGTGCAGGTTATTTTTATATTATACTGATATTTTATTTTGGACATGTTTATGCTAGCAACAAATTAATGGAATAAATCTCTATTGCTCCTTTTTGTGTGGACATATATTGACCTCATATATGTATTGGCATGATTAGAAATGATTGAGACTAACTACTTAATTTGTTCCCCTACGTATATTCTTAATACACGGACATTATATTATCTCTTTGATTTCATATATGCATCTAGATTGATTGTACAAAAATTAACGAAATTATAGCACCGTAGCGTTAGCACGGGCATATTACTAGTTGCTCTAGGTATCCAAGAGTAAGGCAAGTATTCTGCCCTCTTCCTTTGAACAAATTGAATCCTATGTTTTGGGGAATGACATATGTTATTTGCAAAACTGCATGCGTAATTGCAACTATTGGTATTTAAAATGTGGAAATTGGTAGTTATAACCAAATTGTTGCATAATCAACCTTGAAAACTTGTAATCCTTGATGGTTGTAACCTTAGAATTGGTTAGAGCATTTTATTTATGCTCATTTGGGATTATACATGCTCATATAAATACAAATTACTTAGCCATGCTTAGAATTATGCTAAAAGAGATTGTGATCACTTTATAAATGAGATTTGGGAATTTCATAACTCCTATACAGAGGTGATTTTTCTCTGTTTATTTGTGAATTAAAATGATGGAAAATGTGATTTTAGACTTGGGCGGCAAGTGGCGTGCATATGGTTGTAGTTGCACGTCAATAAGGGGAGTGTTTACCTGAGTCGATTAAGGACCGAACTCTATGTCACCCTCTATTGTTTACTGTACAACCACATGTGCTAATATGGGATGGCCTTAGCCTATTAAGTTATATATCTGTCTAACCTTGCATTCTGTAGGCAATTGTAGTATAAACTACTCTTAACGATGGTTTATAGGAGCTACCCATGTGTGTGTGTTTAGTGATGGGACCAGAATCGTCCCAGTGCGTGTTCTATGAGTGGGCTGTTTCTCTACTTACAGCATGGGAGTCTGAGCATGTCCAATACAACGGTGAGTGCCACGTGGGTTGATTTTCCACGGCGTTACGGTATTTGGCTAACCACCGTGATGGCATTAAGGATCTTGACTTAGTGTGGATTTCTGCTCATTGTTCTCATGCAACATTAGACAAATAAACAATGTAACGGCTTCATTATGACCTCTAGACCACACTCAATGTGCAGAGTGTGGTAGTGCTTTGGCCAACACGAGATAAACTAGAGAATTCACATCATGTGGGCAAAGTTGTACAAACTCTAGAGAGTTGTTAACGCCAAAATTTGGTACGGGTCGTTACCATGTTCGGTTAAGGAAAGAAGCGATATCAGCCATTGGAAACTAATCCAGAAGAGTCCGAGCTTGGGAAGGAATCGTGAAGACCACGTTATGGCAGTTATTTATCTTATCTATTAGATAGTTTTATCTTTTAGGAAACCTGATCTCTTGTCCGATCAGGCCTGTTAGTTTTCCTTTTCTAGTTAGGAAAGTCCTGTTCCGTGTCCTATAAGGACTCTTGTAACTCGGGGTATATATACGTATGCCCGGGGACCTTGTAAACCATCTAATCGATCAATACAATTCGGCGCATCGCCACCCTTTACCAACGGGTTCTTGCTTCTCGAGCGGGGCTGCATCGGTTAGGTCCGAACTCCTGCGAGAGGGTAAGTCTCGTTACCCCGACTACCAATCAGCTAGGACTTTCTCGGTTAGGTCCGATATTCTAGTCGGTCTATGGTAGTCGGCTTACCACGGTGTATCGGATCTGTCTATGGCTGCATCGGTTCGGTCCGACCTCTTAGGCTGGTCAGGTATATCACATCATGCGTGCATAGTTTTTATCAGTTTATCGGGGGTAGTTTATCATCGGTTTGTGCTGCATCGGTTGGGTCCGACCTACTAAACTGCTAGCGATAAATTATTCCTGTTAGGCTGATATCCTTTGTGCAAGCGTCTTATCGGAATGTATAGCCGGTAAGTTATTTTCATCACAGTTGCATTAGGTCTATCGGCTCGTTGAGGTTCCTTTACTATTATCGATCTGTGCTGCATCAGTTAGGTTTGAACTACTAGATCGATAATAATAGATTTATCCTTGCCGAGCCGATCGGTGTATATGCGACGTTCTATCGGAGTGCTTAGCCGATAGGTTATCTTTTTATAAAGCTGACTGTATTATCCTTACTGTTTGTCATCTATATTATCATCGGTTTTCGAGCCGATGCACATGTGTTTCCTCGGCAGTCGGCTGGCTTACTATCCTGCATATCTATTTTATCATCGGCTTCTAGCCGATGCACATGTTGTACTAACAGCTTATCTATTTGTTTATAGCGCTATCGGTTTCCTAGCCGATACACAGGTGCCATCGGCCATCGGCTACGAGGAGCCTACGTCAGTCCGTATCGGCCGATAGCCGATGTGCAGTTGCTGCTAACCCGGGCACGAGCACAAGCGAGGACCCGGGAGCGCGAGTACAGGCGAGGGTCCGGGCACGAGCATAGCGGCAATCGGCTGGAAGGAATCCGTATCGGCTTACTGGCCGATTGGATCAGTAATCAAATTTCTTCATCTCCTTGTCAATTGCGGGGTCAAATTGACTGGCACGCCTACGAACCTCAACAATTTAGGACCTGCACTGGAGCTAAGCAGATCTCCCAGGCCTTCGCATGTCACCAGACGCCGAACCAGATCGTCAGCAAGCTTTTTGGCACACCCGGCGGTTTTCGGCGTCAACAAGAGTCAAAACTAATCAATTAGTTGTGCTCGCGGTCATGAGCCACATAGTGATGTGCCATGAGTATAGATTTGTGTTTTACAAATGTGTTTATGAAATTGCGATATAGATTGATAATTTTTGATGATTATGATGACTTGTTGCCGGGAAAGGTAACAAGTATGATACTTATATTATGTTGATCACTTTCTTTATATACTTTACATGTTTTATTGGTTTACTAAATATCGTTGCAAATGCTTGTGAACTTTGGCTTTATGCAAAGATGAGACTACAAATAGCTTTTCCTTAACTTAGAACTTGCATGTAGCTTTGTAGGATTGTCCTTGCTAGTACATTATATCAGTAATGTACTGACTCTTGCTTGTATTATTATTACTTAACTTTGTTGTAGGTTGACTGCTATGGGATTTGTTGCTTCTTCAGGTTGGTTCTTTAAGGGGCCTACCTCTAGTTGGTTGCCTGTGGTATGGATAGACAAGCTTCCGCTGAATCATATTATTTGGTCGGTTGGCCTATGTAAATTGTTAAGTTCTAAATTTAGTTTATTTACTTGTATACCCTATGTTGTATACCATTGCTTGAGATGAACGTGTGAGATTAGTTCATTTCCTAAGAACTAGTCGAACACAAGTATGAACTTGAAATAATTGAGATATTTTCTTAATAGCCGATGTAGATCGAGTCCTCTGTGATATGTAGTCTCTTGGTCGCCACGAGCATATCTTAGGGAGGACTAATGGAGGCTACTTTGTTGAGTATCTTATTTATTTCGAGTTTGGCGCCTTGAGTTTGTAACATATTTGTTATTCACGATGTCAAGTCTGCTTTGAGGTATGGTGATTACGGTATTTATTTAGTTTTATTTGAGACCCTACCACTCCAATAGTTAGCGTTAACGTGGCGAGTTGCAAATCACAGTATAAGTCTCGGGATGTCCTCACAATGAGACTAGTTCATTTCCTAGGAGCTAGTCAAACACAAGTATGGACATGAAACCATTGAGATATTTGTTTAATAGCCAATGTAGATCGAGTCCTCCGTGGTATATAGTCACTTGGTCACCACTATCGTGTGGTTAGACGGGCATATTTCGGGGAGGACTGGTGGAGACTATTTTGTTGAGCATCTCATTTGTTTCGAGTTCAGCGCTATGAGTTTGTATCGCATTTGTTATTCATGACGTCAAGTTTGCTTTGAGGTGTGGTGGTTATAGTACTTATTTGGTTTTATTTGAGATTCCACCACTCCAATAGTTAGCATTGACGTGGTGAGTTGCAAATCTCGGTATAAGTCTTAGGGTGTCCTCACACTCCCTAATAAGAAAATCTAACTGTCACTGCTCCTCTGTGAACCTTTGATATTTATTAACTTCCTATATTAGGTAGCGCACCATGTGTGTGGACTAGTCATACTCACATATCTTTAAGATGTCGACCAAAGAGTTGAGATAGTCCAAATTAACATAGTTCCCAGTACCAGGACATAATATAGTAGCTAGCAGATAAAGCATGAAGGTCCTCATAAAATTCTCTTCATCATGCAATGTCAACAGAAATTTTTCGCACTTGCTTGTGCCAAATCTCTTACCAATGAAATGTGTCTTGTAGAAAGCTCTAAGTTCTTTAACAGTTTCACTATTTCCTTTAAGTGTTATAGCCCGGTTGCCATCCCGTAGCCCAAGGATCCCTTTTACTAACACCTTGTCAAAGACAATCACTTTGCCCTGATATTTGTACTCACAAATATCGAGATTCACCTTCTGCATAACCCACTCAGCAAGACGTGTGTGCACATTGAAGTTGCTCAAGCTGTTCCATTGGCATGAGCCACCATTGCGGCTGACGTTCTTCTGGTTGTTGCACCTGTTGCCGCCGCCGTTCTTCTGGTTGCCGGAGGAGGAAGCCGAGGTAGTGGAGGGGCACACACCCGAGGTGCAGTAGGCGAATGACACACTGGCTGCCACCAGGGCCATCTTGACATGCACCTTGGCTTCATTAGCAAGCCAGAGCTCCTTTAGGACCAGTGTGTTGCGTGCCATAGCAAAGGAAGGAAACACTGGCACGTTGGCGATGTTGTCTGCTGTGTTGGAGAACCGAGAGTTAACCCCCCGTAGGAGATTCAGGACAAGCTGGGACTCGGTGATGGGGTGGCCGACATCGCAGAGGGCGTCGGCAGCGGTCTTCATTCTCTGGTAGTAAGCGTCGACGGATTGATCACCCTGAGTCATCGAGTGGAACTCGTGTCTCAGGAAGATGGCCCGGGGCTCCTTGTTGGCCTAAAAGTGATCAACGATGGCGGTCCAGAGTAGGCGGGCAGATTGATCAGGCTCCATGATGAGCACGAGAACATTGTTGGAGACAGAGCCAAATAACCAACTTTGAACATAGAAGTTGGCCTGCGCCCATGACGGATCATCAGCGCATAGTGGGGTAGAGCTATCAATGTGATTGAGCAAACCGAATTTGTTGTGCATCGAAGTGAAGAAGGCCTTCCACTTGTTGTAGTTGGGCAGCTTCGACTCGAGGATGATTGGAACATGAGACTTCATAGCGACCGTGGCGTAGGGGTTGACATAGAGAGCGTCGGCTGATGCAGTGGACAACATGGTAGAGGACTGAGTCAACATGGCACAGATAAAAGACGCACGGCAAGGCCGAGGAATGGGCGCACAGCGACCAGAGGATGGCGGCAGCGTGTGATGAAGAAGACAGGCAGCGTGTGGCGGCCAAAAGACAGCATGATAGGGACGAGGTGCCCGATCTTTTGATGAGTTTGATAACTATCAATTTGTTGGTGGAGATGGCCCTGGCAATCCGACTACAAACGCACAACGTCACTTGCGCCGTAGCAATCGCTGAACCAACTCCGAGATGTTATTGACCTTGCTGGAGGCGTGATCAATCTGAACATGAAGTTCAATCCCAGCAAGCAATCAAAGAACTAGCAAGAATAGGACGTAGGCAATCTGATATTGCGAATATGAATGAAGCATAGGTTGTATGGTGAAAACAAGGTTGGGATTCCGAAGCTGTCTTGACAGGTGGTCGTTCGATTACAACTGAAGAACAAAGTTTGCACAATGGCTAAACCTAAAAATCAATGAAATCCACCTTTTAGCAAAGGAGGCGGCAGCTCCTTCATAGAGAACGACCAGGGATGGCGTCTACAGAGCACGCCCTAGGGTTACAAGGCCCATGGGCCCAAATGGTAGTGATGTAGCACCCATTTGACTTGGACTCAGAAACCAATGTGGACTGTTTTGATGATTACGACTGGCTCAGATGGAATTTGAAGATAAGGTTAGATCCGTTGAAAAGTAGACTTGATAAGCTTTCCATGAAGTACAAGAACATCCCAAACGGAGTCTGTATGAAGAAGTTATGCCCAATTGAACTTATTACCATCGTAGCAGTCCGAATCTGATTCCAAACCGAGTCCAACTCGAATTCTTGCTTGACTTGGTCCCAAAGTGGCGTGGTATCCTGCACTATTCCTTCCATGCATGTCCATGACTCCATGTCCCTTTCCTTCGTCCTTTCCTAGGTTCCTAAGCACAATTAAATCACTTGCATTAGGTAGCGATAGTGGTCTATTCTTAGTAATATATGAAGCTAAGAATGAATTTACCTGGTAATTAAGTTAACGAGCACGAGCTGGAGTAAGTAGTCCTTGCTGTGGATGAGTAAGTGGTTCTTGCTATGGATGAGCTGTATCCATGGAAGGGATGTCCTCATCATCCTCCCCTTCTTGCATTTGAGTCGTCCGCGACTCAAACTAGTCCTCTTCTCCCAAGTAGGGCTTCAAATCTGCATTGTTAAATATAGGACTAACCCGAAAATCTGCAGGTAGTTCAATCTTGTATGCATTATTATTAATCATTTCTAACACCTTGAAAGGACCATCAGCTCGTGACATCAATTTGGATTTTCTCAACTCAGGGAACCTATCTTTTCGTAAGTATAACCAAACAAGATCTCCAGGTTCAAAAGTTAAATGTTTCCTTCCCTAACTACCAGCAAGTTTATATTTAGCATTCATGCACTCAATATTCTCCTTAGTTGTCTCGTGCATTTTTAAAATTAATTCAGCACGTTGTTTAGCATCAGGGTTCAATTTCTCCGAAGATGGGATAAGCATTAAATCAATAGTAACACAAGGCACAAAACCATAAACAACTTCAAAAGGGCACATCTTTGTAGTAGAATGCAAAGAACGATTGTAAGCAAATTCAATATGAGGCAAGCATTCTTCCCATATTTTTAAATTTCTTTTCAACACAGCCCTAAGCATTGTAGATAAAGTTCTATTCACAACCTCAGTTTGTCCATCAGTTTGGGGATGACAAGTAGTAGAGAATAGCAACTTAATTCCCAATTTACCCCATAAAGTTCTCCAAAAATGGCTAAGGAATTTAGCATCATGATCTAAAACTATAGTATTAGGCACACCATGCAAGCGAATAACTTCACAAAAGAATAAATCAGCAATATGGGTAGCATCATCGCTCTTATAGCATAGTATAAAATGGGCCATCTTAGAGAATCTATCAACAACCACGAAGATACTATCTCTCCCCTTTTTTGTTCTAGGCAATCCTAAAACAAAGTCCATCGAAATATCTTCCCACAGAACGCTAGGAACGGATAAAGGCATGTATAAACCATGAGGATTAAGTCGTCACTTAGCTCTTTGACATGTAGTGCAGCGAGCAACGTAGCGCTCGATGTCCCGCCTCATCTTTGGCCAAAAGAAATGAGCAGCAAAGATATCTTCCTTTTTCTTCACACCAAAATGTCCCATCAATCCACCTCCATGTGCTTCCTGCAACAACAGCAAACGAACAGAACTAGTAGGAATGCACAACCTATTGGCTCTAAACACGAACCCATCATTAATGAAAAATTTATTCCACATTTTCCCTTCTTTACAATGCAACAGTATTTCCGCAAAATCAGCATCATTCACATATTGCTCTTTAATAGTCTCTAATCCAAAAATTTTGAAGACAAGTTGTGATAACATGGCATATCTCCTAGACAAAGCATCATCAATCACATTCTCCTTTCCCTTCTTGTGCTTTATAATATAGGGAAAAGACTCAATAAATTGAACCCACTTCGCATGTTTGCGGTTCAATTTACCTTGACTCCGAATATGCTTTAAAGATTCATGATCAGAATGTATAACAAATTCTTTGGGCCATAAATAATGTTACCAAGTTTCTAAATTTCGAAAAAGTGCATATAACTCCTTACCATAAGTAGAATAGTTCAAACTAGGCCCACTCAATATCTCACTGAAGTATGCTACAGGTTTGCCTTCTTGTAACAACACACCACCTAAACCAATTCCGCTTGCATCACATTCTAGTTCAAAAGTCTTATTGAAATTAGGGAGTTGGAGGAGAGGTGCATGTTGTCGGCGAAACGGGACTAGGGGCCCCACATACCCCGGGGACACGTGGATCTTCGGCCACGTCAGCTCCTCCGGGGCCCACATTCTGCACCGGTGACGGCCGGCTATGGCCGTTTTCCCGCCAAGTACCTAGGGCCCGAGTACTGCCCGGGCGGGTGCACCTTCCCTGGGTGCATCGCGACGACCGCCCGCATCCGCCTCGGGCCCCGGTTCCCGGGGACATTCCCGGGAACCGCCCCCCGGTCTCGAGAACCACAGGCTCGGTCCCGGGGTGCGTTCCCGGGGCACATTGCTGGGATATTCCCGGGCCCGAGTCTCGCCACCCGGTCCCGGGAGCCACAGGCTCGGTCCCGGGGCACGTTCCCGGGGCACATTGCTGGGATATTCCCGGGCCCGGGTCTCGCCACCCGGTCCCGGGACCCACAGCTTCAGCCCCGGGTCGCGTCCCTGGGGCACATTACGGGGACTTCCCGGGCCCGGGCCTCACCCCCGGTCCCGGGACCCACCTCCTCGACCCCGGGTCGCGTCCTCGGGGCACATTACTGGTCTTCCCGGGCCCCGGGCCTCGCCCCCCAGTCCTGGGAATCACCTCCTCGGCCCCGGGTCGCGTCCCTAGGGCACATTGCTGGGACTTCCCGGCCCCGAGTCACGCCCCCCGGTCCCGGGGACCACAGCTTCTGTCCCCGAGGAACTCGGCGCCTTGTGCGCGCGGAGGGCTCGACGAGCTCTCTGCCCCGGGCCCGAGCTTGACTCGAGCGGACCAACTGTTTCAACTACCCGTATTAATGACGAGGCGACGGGGCGCGACGCGCCTGTCGCCCGCTCGGGCATGCGTGAGCTCTCATGATGACTCCCTGTGAGCCTGACTCGAGCGGATCAACTCTCCAACCACCCGCATTAATGACGAGGCAGCGGGGCGCGACGCATCTGTCGCCCGCTCGGGCATGCGTGGGCTCTCATGATGACCCCCTGTGAACCCGCTCCCTGCGCGGTCAGAGAACTTTTGACTGAGAGGGCTTCAGTTTTCCACACTGGCAGCGATGGCGTGCGCTATCACACCTCCACGACCAAGCCGCCCGCAGCAGCCGAGCGACGTGACGACAAGACGTCTCGAATCGACTCCGGCGTGGCTCTGCAGGCGGCCGCGTGCGGCAAGACATATCATACCTAGAAAAGCTATCTCTTGGCATGTGAGCTAGGCACTGTGGACTCCCCTTAGACTATGAAAGGAGGATCCATGCCTGCAGGAAAGAGGGAGCTTCTGGAGGGCTTCTCGAGCTGCTCCAGAAAAGAAAAGACTGAGTTCGTTCCCATGTGAGGGCGAGCTCCTGAGCACCCCTCAAGAACATCTTGTAAGAGCAAACCATATTCATCTCCCACATAGCAGATACACACAGGAGTAGGGTATTACGTCTCCATGCGGCCCGAACCTGTCTACTTCTTCTGCCTCCCTTGTGTGCCATCTCAGCCCAGGCCCCCGGGGCCCGAGCATATTTTCGACCGGACGCCGCAGCCGTCCTGTGAACAACTCCCGTGGCCGAACCTCAAAGGGGGGTCCTCAGACTCCCCGCGGTTGGAGTTCCCTCCTCCGACACATGTGTTAACTTATCTTTCAACATGATGACGGCATTCTCTTGTGCGGCTCTCCAAACAAATGGCATGCCCTTCTTCATAAGCTCATTCAATGGTGCGGTGATGGTGCTAAAATCCTTTACGAAGCGGCGGTAGAACCTAGCAAGTCCTAAGAAGCTCCGCACCCGTGTGACCGTGTTAGGAGTCGGCCAACTCTGGATTGCTTCAACCTTGGCTGGATCAACTTCAATTCCTTGTGGAGTAACAACATAGCCAAGAAACGAGACTCAATCGGTGCAAAAGGTGCACTTCTCAAGGTTACCAAATAAACGTGCATCACGTAAAGCATTAAAAATAGCACGTAAATGTTCAAGATGTTCCTCTAATGATCTGCTATATATCAGTATATCATCAAAATAAACCACCACATATCTACCAACAAAAGCACGCAAAATCTCGTTCATTAATCGCATGAAGGTACTAGGTGTATTCGTTAAACCAAAAGGCATTACTAGCCACTCATATAACCCGAACTTAGTTTTAAAAGCCGTCTTCCATTCATCGCCTAATTTCATGCGGATTTGGTGATAACCACTACGCAAATCAACCTTGAAAAGACAACACAACCACTCAATTCATCAAGCATATCATCTAGCCTAGGAATAGGATGACGATATCTAATGGTGATATTATTGATTGCTCTACAATCTACACACATGCGCCATGACCCATCTTTCTTTGGTACTAAAATGACCGGAACAGCACAAGGACTAAGAGATTCGTGCACATACCCTTTATCAAGCAACTCTTGAACTTGGCGCTGAATTTCTTTAGGTTCTTCTGGATTGGTCTTGTATGGAGTGCGGTTGGGCAAGGATGCACCGGGAATTAAATCAATTTGATGTTCAATCCCACGAAGCGGTGGTAGCCCCGGCGGTATGTCCTTTGGAAAGACATCTTGGTACTCCTGCAAAATGTTAGTGACAGCAGGTGGCAAAGAAGGAGGTATATCCTCAAAGGAAAACAAAACTTCTTTGCAAACTAATGCATAGCAAACAGAATTACTAGCATTCAGCTTAGTCATATCAGATTTGGTAGTAAGGAAACAAGCACTTTTCAATTTAATTTCCTTATTCTTCACATGAACATATTTAGGTTCTTTCTTTTTTTGTTGCTCAAGCTCTTTAGCTATAGTCTGATTTTCACTCTCAGTATTCTCCTGACTCTTCACACTACTAGCTCTAGCAAGGTCATCTTTAACAATTTATTCAGGAGTCATAAGATGCAGCACAATTTTCTTTCCTTTGAACATGAGAGAGTATTGATTATTCCTACCATGATGTACACATTTAATATCATATTGCTAAGGTCTTCCTAATAACAAAGAACAAGCTTGCATAGGAACAACGTCACAATCAACATAATCATGGTATGAACCCATAGAAAAATGTACTCTCACCATCCGTATTACCCTCAACTTATCACTGTTGTTGAACCATTGGATATGGTATGGGTGGGGATGAGGTTTAGTCGGCAAGGCCAGCTTCTCCACCATATCCATACTGGCCAAATTGTTACAACTCCCACCATCAACAATTATGCGAATCGAGCGTTCTTTGACAATGCCCTTGATTTGGAACAAATTATGGCGCTGGTTTTGCTCGACACGAGACACTTGAGCACTTAGCACGCGTTGCACTATAATGCTCAAATACTTGTCGGCATCTTCGGCGCCAACATACTCCTCCTCATGATCAGATTCTTCAACATGTCCTGCAGGATCATTTGCAAGCATAGCATATGTTTTATCATCAAAATCACTTGCAGAGAAATACCCACCATCATCGTGTATAATCAATACACACTTGCTTGGACAGTCCCGCATCATGTGTCCATAGCCTTTGCATCGATAGCATTGAACGTCCCTCGTTCGTCTTGTCGAAGCAACCGCAGAGGAAGTTTTTGCAGAAAGTTGTGGTGCTGATTTGGGTGCTTCGGAAACTCGTGACGCCAAATTTGACGTAGTAGGGTGCTGCTTGTTGTTGGAGGGTAGTGGTGGGTGCGCCACAGTGGATTGGGCAGCAGGTGTGCGCGGCGTCCATGAATTTGTGCGACCTGCAGAAGATTTAGATCGTGTTCTCGTCTGGCGTCCCTGCAATTCACATTCAGCTTTGCAAGCAAGATGAAACAATCTAGTAATGGAGTTGTAATCTTTGTAATCAACGATGTCCTGAATTTCACGATTCAACCCTCCCAAAAACCCAGCCATTGATGCTTCCTCATTCTCAACTAACCCACAACGCAACATACTAATTTGTAATTCCTGATAATATTCTTCCACAGACTTTGCACCTTGTTGTAAATGTTGCAGTTTATTTAACAAATCACGAGCATAATATGAGGGAACAAATCGATAGCGCATAAGCAATTTTAAAGCCTCCCAATTGTGAGGTATGTTGTGGGGTTGTTGACGGCAATGCTCTTTCCACCAAATCGAAGCAAAGTTAGTAAACTCACTAGTAGCAGCCCTAACTCATCTATCCTCGGGATAGTCATGGCAAGCAATTTTTTTATCAACAGCTAGTTTCCAATCAAGATAACCATTAGGATCATACTTACCATTAAAAGAGGGCATAGTGAATTTAACCTTAGCAAAAACATCATCATGGTCACGTACCTCACGTCATGGGGGTTCTCTTCGCATACCCCATCAGTTAAAGCACAATTGTCGATGAGCTCGATCGTTGTTGTGGTTAGCCCTGCCTTCGGCCTCGTTGGTATTACCCACATAGTCAAATTCGTCTTGTCCCTCTGCCATCGCAGCAAGGGGGACAGTAGACGAAGCTTGGGCAATCTCCTCAAGGCGTGACATAATATTTGCCAAAGAGGTGTTAGTGACACCTTGTGCTCTCTCCATCGCAGCAAGCGTTGCGTTTGTCTCAATCTGGGCACCCTCGAGTTGAGCAAGTCACTCATTTGTGACCCTGACATCCTCCTCAAGGCCCTCCGTACGGAGATTCATTTCGCGCCTGAAATGTTGGATGATTCCCTTCGTACGAGGAGTATGAGGAGTATCCTAATCCGAACGCCCTCCAGAATCTGCCATTGTTAGCAAAAACACAAGAATATGTCCTAACAAGTACTAGGGTATGGGGGCTCAAAAGTCGCTCACACTCAAACCTTTGTCGGATTCTTACCAATTCTTACCAAGCACATAGGGGTGATCGACAGCCAGCGATGACAACAAATCTGCGAAGATTGGGTGGAGCGATTGCCAGGTGAAGCTCAACCTATACGGTGTAGAAAAGGGTGTAGCTGGGAAGGCTCAAGTTTAGTAGCAAGGAGCAGCAATAATCAATTCAGACAATGCAAGCTGAAAGATCGTTCAACGCCGGTTGGTGCTGGTCCTAGGCTAGACCGTAAACACAAACGAATACACCATGCACAAGGAAGCTAGATGACATTGCACACGGAGTTCAGGAGCTCAAAGAAGGATGTCGTCTACACGGGGAACCTTAGAATCACTTGTAGAAGGTCTCTGTCAAATTTGAGCAAATTCTGAGGAACTCAAAATTTTCTCGGTTTGCGGGGCCCTAAACCATGGTTTTTTCACTCTATCTTCTCATTTCCTTTCCAACGGATCAAGGATCGCCTCAATCAGAGGTCGTATGCAAAAGTTAGATTTTTTTCAACTCTTTTTTTCTTTTTTTTCACTCACACGACGCAAGTCCTCCGTAGAATCCAACTCATCTTCCTTTTGCAATGGTGAATCCAACACGTGAACAGAACTCGAAACTCTAGAGGACTAGACACTAAGACCAGCAAAGGACACGGCAATGCAACTGAAAGTTCAACAATGCAAAGTACTGAAAAGAAAAATTGCGAGGCTAAGACTAGTTTGGACAGGATGATCTACTGCTATTATATTTTTTGGACTCTCGGTAAAGAAAAAAAATCACTCTAATCTATGGTAAACAGGAAATTCTCACCAAGCAACCTTGGGCTCTGATACCACTTGATGGGGACGAGGTGCCCGATCTATCGATGAGATTGATAACTATCGATTTGTTGGTGGAGTGACCCTGGCAATCCAACTACAAACGTATGACGTCGCTTGTGCCGTAGCAATCACTGAACCAACTCCGAGATGTTATTGACCTCGCTGGAGGCGCGATCAACCTGAACACGAAGTTCAATCCCTGCAAGCAATCGAAGAACTAGCAAGAATAGGACATAGGAAATCTAATATTGCGAATATGAATGAAGCATAGGTTGTATGGTGAAAACAAGGTTGGGATTCCGAAACTGTCTTGACAGGTGGTCGTTCGATACAACTAAAAAACAGAAGTTTGTACAATGGCTAAACCTAAACTCAATGAAATCCACCTTCTAGCAAAGGAGGCGGCGGCTCCTTTATAGGGAACGACCAGGGGTGGCATCTACAGTGCACGCCCTAGGGTTACAAGGCCCATGGGCCCAAATGGTAGTGACACAGCACCCTTTTGACTCAGACTCAGAAACCAATATGGACTATTTTGATGATTGCGTCTGGCTTGGATGGAATTGGAAGACAAGGTTAGATCCGTTGGAAAGTAGACTTGATAAGCTTTCCATGAAGTACAAGAACATTCCAAACGGAGTCCGTATGAAGAAGTTATGCCCGATTGAACTTATTATCATCGCATCAATCCGAATCTGGTTTCAAACCGAGTCCAACTCGAATTCTTGCTTGACTTGGTCCCAAAGTGGTGTGGTATCCTTCACTATTCCTTCCATGCATGTCCATGACTCCATGTCCCTTTCCTTCGTCCTTTCCTAGGTTCCTAAGCATAATTAAATCACTTGCATTAGGTAGCGGTAGTGGTCTATTCTCAGTAATATATGAACCGAGGAATGAATTCACCTAGTAATTAAGTTGGCGAGCACGAACTCGAGTAAGTGGTCTTTGCTGTGGATGAGTACATGGTCCTTGTTGTAAATGAGTTGTATCCACGGAAGGGATGTCCTTACCACGGCAGCGGCGCGTTGGGGGGAGAGGGTAGGAGGGGCACGTGGCGGGCAGAGGATGGCGGCAGCACGTGGTGGAGAAGATCGGCAGCACGCGGCAGCCAAAAGATGGCGGTGGCACGTCGCAGGGACAGAGGGGGGGTGGGCACGACAAGGGGATCTCGGCATGGTGCACACACAGCCAAGGGATGGCGGCGGGCGTGGTGAAGTGGACGTGACGAGGAAAGCTCGGCGCGGGGCACACACGGCCATGGATGGCGGTGGCGCTTAGGGTTAGGGTACGCACAGCTAGGAGATGGTGGCAGCACTTAGGGATTAGGGCAGCGGAAAAACAGACCCGGATGTCTGATACCATGTAGAAAGAGAGAAATTAGGGAAAAAAAACTCACACCCGTTGTTGGGGGGAGGGAGGGGGTGACCACATATATATATATAGCTGGGGGATGCTGGTACGTTACAAGATCCTCAATCTGAGGAGTAATACAAGGCATGCACAACAATAGCTATATATTCTCTAACAATATTGTTGCCAGATATATTGTACCAAGAATCACATGCAAGGCAAGATCAAACCGAGGAATTAACAAGTACTCAAATCTTGTTTGTGCCAATCCTTCTCTTCCCCTCTCCTTTGTAGCTCTTTATAGTTTTGATCTTCATCTTTTGTTTCTTGGCGATTAGATAAACTGGGTTGTTAAGTTGCACCTATAGCAAAATACACGGAACAAACTAGAGCAAAACCAAAAGACAAACACGCACACTGTAGAGAAAAGCTCAGTGCCAAAAGCAAACCCGAAGTCAAAAACACACAGAAGAAATACAAGGCCCGAGTCAAAGTACTAACGGGTTGCTATGGAAAACGTGGATCCGGCAAGGTAGCCATAGCTGCTAGCGCGCGCGGGGCATGGGCTAACCCGCACGCGTCGCCGTGGGTGGCATGACCCTCACCTAAATCACTATCATTAGCATCCCTAATTACTGTCATTAATATTTAATAAATTTTTAATTATAAAATAATATATAAATAAGTAGAGTTAAAAGTTTTTAGGTTCTAGTTGAAAGTTTCGAAAATCTAATTAAAAGTTTTAAATTTTGGGTTGAAAATTTCAAAATTTTAGTAAATTTTTTAGATTCTTAGTTGATAGTTTTTAAATTTGAGTTTAAAGTTTCGAAAATTAAATTGAAAGTTTTAAAATTAGAGATGAAAGTTTCAAATTAGTGGTATAAAAGTTTACTCGATTTGTTTAATATTTTATTTTTTTCATTGTGTACGTGCGCATGTCATACAGCCAGGTCGTCGCTCACTGCTAACGTGCGCGCATAGCAGGAATCATGCGCCCCAAGGGGAAATACCTTCCCCGAGGTACTTTAATTTAGAAGAAGCATCCGAAATAGGGCCAAGAAATGTCATTAGAGCCGGTCCCCCTACACATAGAGCTGTCCCCTATTGATCAGGAGCATTCCTAGCAGGGCCCTCAAACAAAGCCCTCAAACAGTTTTTAGGTCTTGACATAAAAAAAAAGTCTAGCAGAGCCCTTATTAGGGCCCCCAAAATAAGGAGGACCCCAAATCACCCTCGTAGGCCCCCAATCCTACGGGCTCTACTACACAGCCCCCATCCAAGGTTGGGAGGTGCGGGAGAAATTTCCCAGCACGCGCCTCCTTTTTCTTTCCTGCACGGCGCCGTCTTCCTCCGCCGGTGCCCTTTCTCCCAGCGGCACTCCTCCTAGGCGGTCCTCCTCCCTGGTGGCTCTCCCCGGCGCCCCTCCTCCCTGGCGCCTCCTTCTCCTTGGCGGCCCTCCTAGGCGTCGCTCCTCCCTGGTGGTCTCCTGCTCCAAGCAGCCTCCTCCAGCTGGTGCTCCTCCCTGGCCGACGATCTCTCCACATGTCAAGGTAAAATGTTTTTTCTTATTTCAATTGATTTGTGGAAAATTTGTGGAATTTGTAGAAAAATGGATGCAAGTGGATGCATTTTGTTGATTGGTTATAGAATTATGAAATTCATCTATTAAATCACATAATGTAATTTTTTTCTTTTGTGTGTTAGTACTATTGAACCATTTCTATGGACTGTTTGGTGCATTAAACATTTGCGTGTAGGATATGTCATTTCCATGTTTGAAAATTTTGAATTTAAAATTTGAATTGTGGTGTTCAAATTATGAATTTGTATATAGATGAATTCTATGCATTAGAAATATTTATGTTCAATTATTATGGTGTTAAACTAGCGTAAACATAGATTGTGTGGTAAAATAAAAGAGAAAGAAATTAGGGCTGAGAAATGGGGGTTATTGGTGGAGTTGGAACATTTTTGTGGTTCAAAGTAAATAGGGGCAACCCCTAATTGGTCTTTAGGGCTTTGAAATAGGGACTAAGATGCTCTAATTATATTTTGAGGTCTCTATTCCTATACATGAGGTCCACCCTTCATATAGGTCAATTTTTGACCTATGTTTTTGGAGAAACAACGAGTGACCTTTTTTTATGCGAGACCAAGATTTAGACCTTAGTTGGTAGCTTCTCACTGGAAAGCATTTACCAGTTGTAGCCTCAGCACATAAGACGCAAGCCAAAACCAAATAGCAAAGCCACCGCTGGTTTATAATCATATGGGTCGGGCAATATGACTGACAATTGCCAAATTTTCAATCGACTGATGACTAGGCGGTCCCAAATTGTTATAATTCTTTGCCATCAACATAGGTGGCTTGTTTTATTTGCAGGTTGCACATAATATATATGTATGTGTGTCTCTGTGTGTATATATATGTGTGTATGGGTATGTCTATATATATATATAAGAGAGAGTATATATATATATATATATATATATATATATATACTCTCTTTTTTCTGAGAGAAAATTACACTTATTCGGAACGATCTTCAAATATATTGTATTATACTTGTAAATCAATAAACAATCGTATGATGTTACATATTCCCAATCAATAATACACACACAAATTAATGACTACACCATATATACAAATCTCACACCTGCATGTATTTCATACACCGGTATCACTGGAATGATTGAGCTGCGATGTTGGCTTCGGTGGTGTTCGTCGTGGAAGACGCTCTCTACTCAGAGGTTGGAGGCTTCTGCGGGACTAACCTGGTTAAGATCCTGAGCACTCATGGAGGAGCATTCAAGAGGATTAGTTATTTTTGTTCATTTTTTAACAGCTAATGAAGTCGGTCGATTGCTAAAAATAAGAAGACTACACATGCACTCACCTTTGAATCCGAGTCTGGGGCTTTCTGCAGCATCGAAATTCCAAATAACAAACGGATCAGTCAGTTGCTCACCCGGTCTTTCTTCAGTAAATTTCGGAAGAGCGGGCACACTTGCCTTTCTTTGGGTCTAACAATGATCTCACTAGGCGCCACGCCTGGTGTGGTTGGCCGAGCCTGCTCACCTGCTCTTGGCACAGCCTTTGCCTACGAATTAGACAATTAATTAATACATGATCATCGATCAAACATCCCTTCAAAATCACCCTGATCGATATCCCTGAAAGTTTCAGTGTTTCGCCTGAAATTGATGAATATTACTCAGATCAGATGTATACTAACCAGGTTCCTGAACTGAACATTGTAGAATATCTGCAGGTAACGTTGTTTGGCTTGTCTCTCCTCCTTGTTTAGAGTCTTCCAGAAGGAATATGTAGATCCCATGTTTAGCACTCTAGTTGCATAAATCTTCCATGTGTAGCTGCCATCATGGATTATATTGATTGGTAAACATTTAGTGGCATATATAGGAGGATTAGTCTCAGTTCAGTTGTGCACCAAAAAAAACAGGACGTACGCAAGGAGCCTCACCACTCATAGATCCGCTGAAGCCCAGCAGTGGACACCTTGTTCCAGTAACTTGGGTCTTCCTTGCATTTCTGGAAGAAGTCTGCAATCTTGCTGCCCGCCTCCCTGCCGTTCAACGGGTTTACGTGGAAACCGGAGACACCGTCAACGATGATCTCAGCTGGTCCACCCTGGTTTGTTGCGAAGGTTGGCAACCCGCAGTTCATCGCCTCGATGACCGTTAGCCCGAACGCTTCATAGAGCGCAGGCTGCAACCAAAGGTAGGCTAGAGCTGAGTTTCATGCTTACTCCAAATCGGAGGATCCAAACGGTTGGTTGTGTGTGTATACCTGAACAAATGCACCCTTTGTATCTGCAATGCAACGGTATAGCTCACCGTTGCGGACACGGTCAGTCTGTGCCTTGATCCAGCGGATCTGTCCTTTCAGCTGGTACCTGTCCATCAGGTTGTGCATCTTGTTTATCTCGTCAATCTCCTCTCGATCCTTGGACTGTGAAGCATCCAGGAGCCCCGCAACGACAACAAGGTTGACGAGGTCCCTCAGCTTCTTGTTCTGGCCATACCACTCGACAAGTCCAGTTATGTTCTTCACCTTATCAAGCCTTGCCATCGAGAAGATGATTGGTTTGTTTCTGTCTGCCAGAGACCCCCTGGTATAAATTAATGGCGGAGCAGCAATTAGCGCTTAATCAGTAACTTTGTCTAATTAACATTGAAAGAGAAGTTTGTAGGTTTCCAAGGGACTAGCTTACATGTGTTCAGCAGTGTCCTCCTTGCTGTAGAGTAGCTCCTCTATCTGTGGGTGCAAATCTGTCAGCCGCTTCTGCTTCTGTGTGAAGGGGAAGTAGATGGACTGGTCTGCACCAGGCGCGGCAATGTTGAACTTCGGGTCGAACACGTTAATGCCTGTGGCGAAGCGGCAAAGTCCCGGCATTGTGAATGCGTAGTGGTGTTCATATTGGCCAGGCTTCTCTTTGCTACATCAGATGTTCATGTTTCTAGGTTAAGCAATTAGGACTTTGAGTGTCATTGGAGCATTAAATTTATAATGAGATTAATTCAGTCTACCGACCTCCCAGCAATTTCTTGGTAAGTGCTAGTGATGATAAAGTCACTGGTGTTCATGGCAATCATATCGGCAGTGAATTGGCAAGAGAAATGGTACTTCTGGTCCATCTCTCTCCACTTAACATCTGAATCCTCATACTTTGTCTTCTCGAGAGCGTGTGCAATTATTCCCTGTCAGCAAGATCATACTTTATCTTATACCAAATTATGTTGGTATTAAAAAAGTGATCATGCAGTATCTAAGTTTTCACCTGAGTGACACCTAGTTTGTTAGACAAGAGGGATGCCACCAAATTGCCATCGGTGTAGTTGCCAATTATCAAGTCTGGTTTTCCATCCAAAATGTCGAGAATTTTGGCAGAAGCATCCTGAAATTGCATTGGGTGGAAATTTACTCAAGACGACCCCTTGCAAGGGTATCTGTGAAACCGGAAAGGATAGCTGACAAACCTGCGCATATCTCTCTAGGTAAGGATAGATGTCAAACCGAGATACCCACTGGCGCAAATCCTTGCCAACTTCAGTCTTGAATGGCACACGTAGTATGTGTGAGTGTTTTGTATTTTCAACTGGTTCAAGCTCCACATTGCATTTTGTGCCTTTGGCATCTGGTATCAGCCTTGTTAGCTGCAGGAATATAATGCCCATTAGTTTAGCAAGTCCTATAAATGAGATGATACGAATGGCTAGGATCATCGTGAAATGAAATTTACCACAAGAATCATTGGTGTTACATGCAAACCCTGCTGCTTGATTCTTTGAAGCAGCTCCTCTTCCATGGCTCTGACTTGATCCAATATGTAGACAACCTATATATTTCAGAGAAACCATTCTCCAGAGTTTTGTTAACTGATAAGTTGTGATCATTTTTTACGAACCAGAAAACCGGTAAGTTGATTTATAGGCGTACCTGACCACCGGTGTCCGGCAATCCAAGGACCTTTTCTTGGCCGAAGTAACCATGAATAGAGAAGATGACGATGTTGAATATGGATGGAACCCTACTGAAGAACTTCTCCATGTTAGTAGGATCTGGTGCCTGGAGCACTTCAGACAGACAATTCAGTGTTTCTTTGCACCTCTCCGCGGTGTCACCCCATCCTTTCTCTAATCCCCACTCCTGAAATCTGCGAGAACACGGAATAGAGAAAACTTAAGCAATGGGGGGGGGGGTGGTGGCGGTGGGGGGTGTGCGTTAGTTCTATCAGCAACTTCAGATGAAAGTAATCACCTTTGTTCAAACTTCAGGTACGGTGTGTATTTTGGCAGCCCGCTAACGAAAACCTCTGCAAGGAGCAGTGCTGTCTGAAGCTTGCTCACGGTGTCAACGGTGTCATTAATCATCAGCTTCTGCATGATCATAAGACATAATATTATTCAGTGGGGTTCTTTGTTTGGCCACTTGATAATCTGTGTGACATGACTGGATGATCTCGGTACCTCGCCACGGTAATTCAAGGTGAGTAAATAGTCCAGCAGCGGCTTCATACTTTCAGGCTTGCCACTCAGCTTTGAGGACATGAATTTGGAGACAAACTGCAGCCCGTTCCCTATTGATGAGGGCAGTGTCAGATGAGGTGTTGAGAGGTCAAGGGCACCGAAATCAACTTCCAGTGAGTTGTCATCTTTGGCCCTGAAATGCACATGGACAAAGCATTTATTTTTCAAGTTTCAGGCTCCTCTTCTTTTTCGATCTATGAAAATGCATACCATATTTCATCGTATAAGGTCTCCTTGAACTTGAGATACTCCGATGGTGTGATTCCTTCGACCGAAAGATCATCAGAGTGAACTTTGACGTACTCCCAGATACCAGGATTCATTCTAACAGCGAATGCAACAAATGGTGGCAGTACTACTGCTTCCTGCAAACAAACCGTTGCTTAATGTAATGAGCTCCGGTTTATCGCAGTTAATTTTCTATAAAAACAAAATATGTTTTTAAAGTGAAATCACCTGTGTCGAACAAATGATGTAACCGAGAAATCCTTCAACAAGCTTTTCCTTCTCAGCTTTGTCATCTAGTGATTTTTCCAGCTCTTCCATGAGCTGCTGGTTCTTCAAGAGCCTCTTACCCTTTGATACGTACCTGGAATCCTAGACTTCAGAATCTTGTGCAAGCTATTCAGACCATGTTCAGGTGCTCAAACTATTTGATTAATTTATAGCTAATCTAGATATGCTTACATGTTTTTTTTGTCGCATCGTCCTAATTATAATTGTATGAATGTTCTTTCTTATAGAGTTCTTTTAATGGAAACTAATGCATGAAACTAAAATGTAAAGGGCCAGTAATTAAGTGCTCCTTATTAGAATGATGCCTCAACCTATTAATGTGCCATTTCCTGATTTCACTTGGGCTCCATTTAACTGAAGTAATTGTTCATTTATGTTCTCATCCAGCTTGATCGTCCGAGTGTCCTTATTGAACAGGAAAATGATGAACAATTCCTTACCTTGTCACAGGCTGTTATATATATAGGAAACTGCTTATAGTTGGTTTTCAGTGTACGTTAGAATACTTCTGCTTATATAAGTATAATAAATTCTCTCGTGTAGATTATATCATAGGATTTTGCTTATAATTTTGTGAGTATTTTTTGTGGCAGGATAATGAGGACTGTAAGAAACTCCATAGAAATTATTGTATTATGGGGAAGCTGGTATGCAGTATCTTCATGTAGAAATCTTGCAGAAAGACTACATCACAGAATTTGTAGGATTCGTTCTTAAGTACATGTGTACTTCGTTTTTAATATGGATATATTGTTTAGCTGTAAATTCTCCGAAATTAAATAATGTAAATCACTTTTCGATTAATGATTTTGTGTTCGGTGATTTTGATAAGTGAAGACACAGTTGTACATATCAACCGGCTTTATTACATTGACATGGAAAAAAACTGGCAAAATAAAACCTGCTTGGGAGTTGAGAATATTTTCACCCCTGTAAACCAAATACAAGTGTAATTTTGTGTAACCCGAAATTATCAGTCTCCCTGGTATACTGACCAACCTGACCGGTTGGGAGAGAAGTAATAACAAACAGGATCTGGAAATAAAAAATATTACTCCAACATAGGAGTAGGACTGCATTTGCCAAGATGGCAATCTACCGATCAGAGAGAGAGAGAGAGTGGGCGAGGGCGAGGTGGGAAGGGGGAGTCAGGAGGCGAATCATTGCAGGGAGCGCGCGGTTGGCGCGGCAACGAGGCAGCGTCAGTGCCGACTGGAGAGAGGCTGTATCCTTTTTCTTTAATCGAAACAGGTAGCCGAGCTAGCAAGGTCGAGCCCGACCTTTTAGCCAGGCCTTATGTATCTATATTAGTTTAGTTTAGTGCTGTTGACAAGTGGTAAATCTGTCATTATTATCAATAACTCTCTAAATTTTTAGCAAGTAAAAATAACATTGTGAGGTTAAAGGACTTATATATCAACTATCCCATCACTAACTTTTTACTTTTTTAGAAAGAAAAAAGAATAGTCTGAAGTTAGAGAATCTGCATGTCAGTGACAAATATATAAAAAAAATTAAGAGATAATATATACATAAAGTTATGGTAATAACGGATTAATTATTTTTTTAATTAAAATCTGGTTACAACATAGGTGCAATATACTAATAAATATAAAAAAGCCCATCTCTATGTTTGAGGAAAAATAACCCATCCAAGCAGGTCCTTATAAATAAATATAAAAGAAGTTGAGCTTTCTTACTGTCCTAACAAAAAGTAAATGTTCATTGGTCATCCCATATGTTAAGAAATAGTGACGGTAGGTGAAGGCAGAAAACATTTCCAAAAAAAGGAGTACAGAAAAAGTCAAAAAGCAAATCTACCACAGGAATAAAATTTCTCTACCAGGCTTGTGTAGCAATAATATCAGTTAGGAAATGCATGGACGACATGGAGAAAACACTGAAATGCATCTAATCCATCCAAGATTTAATCCACAATTTACAGTACCTTTGGAAGCATCTCTTCATCTGGTACCGGCTTTGTCGTAGCGCATCTGGCATGGTCTCCGCGATGCTGTCCATTCTCTTGAAACTGAGCTTGGACGCCATGGCCATAAACCACCGGACTTGGAAGTAGATGGAGAAGGCTCAAGAACAGAGCAGGGAAAGAAAACTAGGAAAGAATGCTTGTGAAGTTGTGAATGGCTGGGTGTTGATGAACATGAATTTATAGATGACAGCATAAACTTGCCTCCACGGACAAAGATTTCTTTTGCTGCCATAGTTGGAGATGGAAAATAGAGGAGAAAGAACATTTGCCAGGGAGAAGTTATGCTGAAGAAACATGGAAGGCAAGAAAGGCATGAACACCATCATATCACTGTAAGATTCCTTTCTTCCTGCAAGTTTTTTCTTTATATAGAAAACAATGTGAACTAGCTAGCTGTTTCTTTCCAAAACTAGTACATAAAACATCTCTAAAAATGGTACAATGGGTAAATACCGTATTTGGTGTATAAGAACTTCTAAAAATCATATAAAATTCATACTAGCTCCAAATAAGATGAACAAAATTATTCATAAATTTATGCTATTTATTCCTGTAACTTGAATTTTACAATATTATCTTGTTGTTAAATTGTGTCCCTTTTTAATCTGGTAGCAGCAGAACTTCTGGTAATTATTTTGCTCCTATCAGTTTTACCTTACTGGTTGTCATTAACCTGAAAAGCTTAAAAAAAAGTAAAAACACTTCTATTAGAATTAATTTCTACTTCTGCTTACTATTTTCTTTCAGTACTGAGTATCTGTAGTTTGTTACTGTTTAAGCCACAATTTTTGTTCTGTATGTATTGTTGATAGAACACTGTTTAAGCCACAATTTGTGTACTGTTAGAATTTTGTCATTAATCTGTTCTGCAGTGTGTTACTGGTTAGTTTAGTTTAAGAGTAGTAGAACAGTAGCGGTAGAGTAATAGCACATCGATCTTCCTCTCTTCATTTCCTATCTAGCGGCTGATCTTTCTTATGTTCTCTTGTTCAAACCAGCATGATTACTTCTTTCTCAATCCCGCTAGGCTCGGCACTCTAAAGGCTCTTTCTTAGTCTTCCCCCTTTCTCATCTGTTCTTCCTCTCCATCAATTCTTCTCTTTGATCTCTTGTTAATATTAATTTAATCAAGTTCTTGTGAGTATTTCATTACTCTATTGTTTCTAGAGCTTTTAATTCAGTTTTTTTTTCTTAGATTATATTCTGCTTCTTATTCAAGGTATTGATCAATCTAGCTTTTATGAGGAGTGTTTAGCCCGTAATCTTCGTTGCTGGGGAGAACACAACTCTCGCCACTTCACGGTGGCACCCATGCGCTTGCGCGGTGCTATTTTAGCATGATTATGTAGAAAAGTCGATGCATGTACTGGCCAAATATTCCACACAAGGAAATAAAATTCTTATCTCATATCTCTTCTTTTACAAATCAAGCTAACATCCAGTCATACAATAATTGAAACTCATTATCTAAAAATATAATAACTGAAACTAGAGCTCTTCATGGGCGTGAGGTTTATTCACAGAAAGGCCACTTTCCACCCATGCCATGTAACCACCTTCCATGTTCTTTACATTTTTGAATCCCTGTCATACAAATGTTTGAGATAAACAAACGGAAACAACGAGGAAATGATTCAGATATTGCATCTGAAAAAAAAAAAGGGAACGGTTAAGTATGAAAGCTTATGCACACATCTTTTCTTCATTATACAATTACGTAGAGAGACCATCTTTTCTTCATTTACTCAATACAACTATGTTCTTCAACTACTGGTGGGAGTATTTTTTTTTTATCAATTTGATTGTAAGATGATCACAATATCCAACAGGTTGTTACTACAGTTGGTTAGGAGCAAAAGTCTTGTTAGTGATAATGTGATATGCCCTAAAGGCAATTTTAGAAATGATTGTATACCATTCTATGTTTATTAAATTTAAATTTATGAATAAAGTGTTATTTTGCTCCTTTAAATAGATAATTTATTATTGACCAATGAGTATGTGAATCATTCATGAGACTCTTATTATTTCTAAATGACCCCTGATTGTATATATCATATATGGAACAAACATGATTATGACATCAGCACATGTATTGATTGATGCTCATATCTTATGTATCATTATATAGAGATACCAAATCAATAATATGAGCACGTTCGAAAACATATTATCAGATAGACCCAACCTAAGATACTCCTAGAGCTATAATGTACCATCAGTTGACCTCAAGTAGTGTTGTTGCAGAATCCTTATACCTGAGATTGTTTTCAACGTGTGTAGTGGTCTACTTTGGGGCTACCAAATGCTACTCTGTGGGTAGTTACAAAAGTAGTCTATAGATTTGTTGTGAAATATGTAGTTGGATGTAAATGATTAAGATGGGATTTGCCCTTCCAAGTTAAGGAGAGAGATCTCTAGAGCCCTCGATGTAATAGATTGTGGAAGTGCATGGCCATGCCAAGTGATTGAGAAGTCAATCACAAGTTGAGTGATCTACCATAGGATTGAATGGATGAATGGTATCTCACCTTGAGCTTAATCAATATCGTGAGGCAAAGGACCAGACATACGTTACAAGTTTAGCTGCTATTATCTTTATGTATACTCCACGGATAAATATACCTTGCTAGAGACCATTGTTGATACATGAACCGAAAAGACGTTTTTAGGTTGTAATCGAGTATATATGAACCTATGGGGTCACACACTTAAACGGGTTGGAATGACATATTTGATAGAGATCCAATTGTGGCTCAATTCGGATATGGATCCAGATAGAGTTACTAATGGGCATGCGAGGCCTAGTTAAAGCTCTATATATTCAAGGACGAGGGGCTAAGGAGAACCCTAGCTGCATCTCTTCCCGTGAGCCAAACCCTAGTCGCACACAGGCGCTAGTATGTTCGTGCACAGTGTTCTACCTCTAGGCGTGTGGATATTAGTAGAGACACTGCTGCATTGCGGCGTTAATCGGCGTGGAAACGTGAAAAGACGATTGCGCGAGGAGGAGGCAATCGGATTGCTGAGATCGACTGCTTCATCTACAATTCTACATCGGCGCGCGCTTTGGATCAGCCTGCTTTGACTCTTCTTCTGCTGCTCGACGAGTGGTAACATCCATGATCCATACATGGTTTTTTAGTTTATGTGGTAGAAAATTTTTGTTTTATACTATCATAGCCTACTTGTATCTCTAAAACTCTAATATTCAGTAAAAAACTGCTCAAATGTAATTTGAGGAGTAAAAATAGAATTGCCTTAGGCCAATTTGCACAATACAGAAAATATAATCTTTTCCATGCAGACAAATACTATTATTATCCACCAAATTCGATGCTATGCCGACCTATTCAAGTCTTTCACCTGTCATGCAAATGTTTAACCAATTTGCTGAATGGCATTCCATAGAAACTGGGGGGAGATTTCTTATAGATCAGCGCCAAGATATGTGCATGGGCTCCTCCTCCAACTCCGGCGAGCTCCTCCTCTTCTCTGGCACCGGCGACACCCCAACTCTAGCCGAGGACCTACGGAGTAGGGTTTGGTGTTGGGGCCAGAATAGGAGGGGGGTTACAGGAGGGGAACGGCGGGGGGGTGGGGTGGGGGCAGGCGGCAAGGCAGCGGTGGCGCCGTCGGAGCCAAGGGAATAGGAGGCAGGGGAGCCACCGGAGACAGGGAAGACGGTGGGGCAGGAGCATCTTGCTGCCGTCTGGCTTGGGGAGGAGAGGCGGGGATGGGGGAGGATGGCCGGCGGGGCCTCGCCGGTGATGTTGGCGCCTTCCGATGCCGGCGAGGCCGTGGGGCGGCGCGCTAGGCGGGGGAGGCGAGGTGCATCGCGGGCTCATGGAGGGAACGACGGAGGAGAGAAAAGATAAGGTTGGGGTGGTACTGTAGCTGCACGAATCTTGGCATGATCTAGGCCGTCCAAATGTGATTTAGATGTGGAGGGTTTTCTTGCCAATGTTACATAGGCGGTCCCCATTTTTAACCTACCTAAATTGAGTACATAAGTAAAAAAAGTACCCTACCCTACTTACTTTCTGTAACAATTTTTCATTATCTAAAAAAAAGTTTACTTACTACTCCGTACAAAACTTTTTGAATTAATAAATTAAGAGATAAATCAGATTTAAAAACAACAGGAACGTTCGGAGGGAAAGGACTTACGGCTGCTATAAGATCGGCAGATGCTAGTTCAGATCTTACTCCACTTAGGCAACCCTTGCAAAAATGGACAGACGTAATCAGAAACTAAATGAAGGTCCATAAATATAACACCAGGTACTATGTCTTATTCTATATTCTAGTTAAATCTGTATAGATAAATCATAAGTAATACCACAATTATGTTGTCCTCCTTATCATAATGTAATGCCACCTGCTCTGTGAACTTGGTGTTCTTTTCCTTCCCTGCTGATTCAATAACAGGTTACATCAGTACGGACTATGTACTAGTACAATTCAAGCTAACAATGGCATCAATCTTAAATTGTGCAATTTTCATTTCCTGAAAGAAGAATTCTTGATATATATCTTTTTCTTAGAAAGCTGATAATGAAGGGCAGGACAATAATAGCAGTAAGTTAAGGAATCTTGCCTTGGGGTGTAAAGAATAAGAATGGCACATTAAGAGAACTCTCCACATGTCCCTTTTTGAATTCCTCTTCTGTCCTGTTGAACGGTAGTTGGTTAAAACATAAAGTAAAACAGGTTAGATACCTTCATCAGAGGAGGCAAATTCTCTGTATTCCTTATGAGGTGATTACTTCCAGTATGTATATATGTGTATATATAAATATATGGTGAAATCGAGAACTAATTCTAATCTAGCTTGGCATCAGATCCTATTGCTGAATTGTGTCAGAAGTCAGAATCAAGGTAACTGCAAATGAAATCCGCATGTGCAGAAGCCTGAACTGTAAA
This sequence comes from Oryza meyeriana var. granulata, assembly GCA_003991445.1. NCBI lineage: Eukaryota > Viridiplantae > Streptophyta > Magnoliopsida > Poales > Poaceae > Oryza > Oryza meyeriana. The sequence goes on from RYFJ01001576.1 coordinate 116,441, forward strand.
TTTGGGGTAAAATAACAGAAGCCTATGGCGCAAGATTCAAGATTCGCTTTGCTTGCAGGTCCAATTCGAGATTGGTAGGTCGCAATGCCATTAGCTAATTAATTTAAGTTATATATATATATATATATATATATATATATATATATATAGAGAGAGAGAGAGAGAGAGAGAGAGAAGGCACATCTAAAAGGAATAATAATAACCCATAGAGCAACAACCTGACGTCCAAGTAGCGGTGGCCACCGGAGCCGACCAGTTGGCCCGCCGCCGTCACGTCGACGGACGGCACCGGCGTGGACGGCGGCTCCGAGCCGCGCGCCGGCAGCAGCGGAACGCCCAAGATGTAGATCACGAGCACAGCAGGCAACCTCATCATCATCATCCTAAAGAACGGCAGGGCTGCAGGAGGAGGAAGGGTAGGAAAGGGTAACAGGTATTGCAAGCGAATTGAAAGATTTCAAGACTTGGCACTAAAGTAGATGTCTGGTGCCGTTCATCCTGCTTGCGTTTCCTGTGGCATGTGGGATTGTGTTGCTGGTAATAGTACACACAGAGAACCGGCCTTCTACATGGTTGCAGCCGCAGTCGACAGTCAAGTTGTGTGGGTTTTGGACGATAGCTGCTGGTTTTGGGATCGACGAAAAACCACAGCTCTCCTGGTTTCACGGCGCCAGTTTATTGGTATTGGGGATATGCCCCGAATATGCTTTTAATTGCGTTACAGGGGTGTTGATTTTATACAGGTTCTCGGTTATAAGATAAATACGATCTAAATATTTTAATATTAAAATTATGAATGTGCGGAGAAAATTAATTCTAACAAAATTGTGCTTGCTGCTATTTTTATATCAATGCAAGAGGTTTAAATAGAAGTTTACACTACTTTAATAATCCATCTTACAGATACCATGGTTCTTTTTCACCTCCAAAGTGTCAAGCACTAAGGATTATACCGGTAATACATCTTCATACTGAGATATTTGTATTCTTCAAAAATGTTAATATTTCTAACCTTGGATAGAGGCAACACTCTTGATTCCCCATTGTAGCTTGAAATCCTATAGGAATTGTTTTGAAAGGATTTTTGGAGGAAAAGTGAAGGATTCAAATTCCTATAGGAATTGACACTATTCACTTATTTGGAATGGAGGATTGGGGTATTGGAGAAGTGGAGGAAATTTTCCTTTGCCATAGAACCACTAAAATCTCTTTTTTCTTTTCCTTTGTTAAGTTCAAGGCAAATCAATGCTCAAAACTTCAAGTGGCTATAATTTAAGAACTACATAAGCAAGTTTGTTTAATTTACCGTGATAACTTTGAAAGATTCATGTGTTTAGCCAATTCCTTTCTTTCAAATGCCACGTTTTATTTTTCTATGTTTTCTAATCCTTTGTTTCACATATACAATCCTATCATATTTTCATATTTTTTCTATCATAGAAGAAGCCATATTTTGATTTACTGGTTGCTTGGCCATTGAATGAAAATCACGCGGCCAGTACTTTGTTTTTATCCCCCATTCCTCACAAAAAGGGAAGTAGCTCTATCGAAAGTAATGCTTAATTTTGTTTTAGAAATAACTATTTTTCTCTGTTTTACACAAATAAACCATGATTTACAAAATATTCAAATATATACCATATTCCCGTGCGAACGATCAAAAGGTAAACATTGGGTTGCTTCAGGGCCTCGGGCTGACTTCTCCGATGATAAAAGCATCCTGTGTGTTGCAACTTGCAAGTTTCAACTTCTAACCCTGCTCTGTTCAGCTTTTCCTTTAAAAAAGCTGCAATATGATTTGAGGGTGAATTTTAGGAGGTTAATTCACCACTTTCGTTGGCAAGCACTCTTTTCATAATAGCTAAGATAAGATAAGAAAAAACACAGTGATTCAAATTCAACTAAAATTCAATATTCAAATCCCAGTTGCCACCTCACAGCAGTTATTCAAGTTCAAGTGCAGATGGTTTATTTATGATAAAAAAGGTCTACGCAAAATTAGCACAGATGCTTTTTATGTTGGTTACAGATATGAAAACGAATAGTGAAGAAAGAACCATCGAGATGGAACATTTCAAAACGTATTCACGTATATCCAAATCAATTGTATAATTCAGATCTGTCCATTCCACCATCATCAGGTATCAGTTGCGCGGCGTGCACTCCGTGGCGTTGGCTAGCTAGTACGCTGATGACACTAGAGACAGAACACTAGAAATCAACTGCAGGCAGATACATTTGGACCGTATTTCTGCAACTGGATAACAAAGCACTTTAGGGCCATCTAGAAGACAAGTGAAAGTGGATAGTCTATTTGACGTATGCCTTCTTAGCAATGGAGCGAAGGAAGCTCAAAAGTGGTTTCTTTGCTCCAGAAAGCTTCACTGTAGATTCCAACTCGCTATTTTTGTTTCCATTGATATCTTCGACCATGTGGACCCTCCTCACGAGCTTCCGCAGTTCCTGTTGACATAACGTCAGTGCAGTAAAATTAATTTCTTCAACTATAAGGGGGTGCATGTATTTGCAAAAGTCAACAGTTGTAGTTTTTGACTAACAATTAAGCTAATAACATATTCCCTCTATTTCAAATTATTTGTCATTTTAGCTTTGTCCACCTAGTTCTTTAATTCCCGTGAAAACCTCTAGAAATGCTTACATTTTGAGACGGAGGGAGTAATTCACATGTTGTTAAACTACTTGAATTTTTAGAAATTAATAGTCAAAATTAGGAATATTTGACTTAGGACAAAACTAAAATGACAAGTAATTTGAATCAGAGGGAGTATGTGTTTAGTACCATATAAGTGCCACCAATGAATTTGTATTTGAAAATACTTCCATAGGATGTTAATTTCGTAGTAGTTAATATATTATGCAAGAAATTATTGGTCAAAGTTGAACATTGAAGATATGTCAAAAACTAATACGCCTTATACTTATCAACAGAGGGAGTATAGTTTCGATGGTACATTCGTAACAGGTACATAAAGCAGTTTTTGTGCACTCAACGTTTAGCATGCATGTAATCAGGCTTAATTAACCCAATCGTGAAACATTACATTTATAACCACCTGCTTCTTGACTGCTCTTAAGGTTTAAATATGTGTTGCAGAGAGAAATCTAAGATGTGCTGGCTTATAATTAGCAGACACTGAAAAATTATCAGTTAGGCAGGAAACATAAAAGATGGCCTGATCTGTTTTATTTCAGCCAGTTGTATTGGTACTAATTCATTTTACTGATATCCTCTATTATTTATGCAATTGCCTTCCACTAAAAAGCATTAAATATTTTCTCTCCCCACAGGCTTCCACATCATTGTGGATTGTCTAGAAAGTCCATTCTACCAAATTAAAAATTATTAACTGCAAAGTTTATGCATTACAAAAAATTCCCCCTAGTCTAATTAGTATGCTATCTTATTTGCTGGATGAGTCATATTCATGTGGTTATGGAAATGTTTGAACAGCCTTCAACGTGTCAATGACGACATGAAAAATATGTCCTTTTGTCCTGCCTACAATCACTTGCAAAGTTCTTTCAGCTATCTAATTGTTTCAATGCAGGGTTTTTTTTTTGCTGAAGATGCTAGATTGGCTACTAGACTGAAACATGGCTTGCCATCTTCTCCCAACGAAACTATTTTCTGGGCATATAATAATACGCAGAGGTGCAATATGGTATAAATCCATTCTATTTTCATGAGCTTGCTAGGCTCTAAAATTTGTGCTAAGATTGTTATGCAAAATCTCACAAAGTTCCACTATCCATAGTCATTCATTCACTAACACATGAGAACCCTTTTCCCACGGCAATGCGCGGGGTCTCATCTAGTTTCAGGTACAATTGAGCCAATTATTGTTTGGTTGGTTTTTTGCATGGAAAGGTCGTAATATAACTGATGTGAAGCTGTGAGTACAGTTCAAGTTGTTTCCTATATTTCAATCACTGGATTAATATCATAAATAGAACAGATTACCCCTCCTTGAACCCTACACATGGAGGGTTAAGAAAAATTATACAATTGTTTCTTGGCTCACTGGTTGCACTCTCAGGTGCAACTTATTCTCATGTGGCACGCAAGTCACCATTTTTCTTTTAGTTTCTTCCACTTAATTACTCTTCAAATAGCATAGTCAAGTGACAGGCAAATACTTCTTACTCATGTGTGATATTGCAAGAACTCTTCGTATTCCATATCTCTGTTCATCAATGACCTGCGTTACATTTCCCATTTCAATGGAAAATTTGTCCTAATTGTGTTTTGAATTAACAAGCCAGAATAACCTATCTATGTGCATCCAATTAGTTAACACACTAAATGACTACCAGACATGTGGGTCCAAACCACCTTTTTATGTGTTGATGGATTTAATACTTATTCAGTGCCTACTAAGGAAGGAATTCTCTCTTGGTTAATTCAACCACAAACATGGAAAAAAGGAAATATGTTTATCAATTGAACCTTCTTTAAAACAAGCCACTTTGGCAAAAGAGTAAACTACACTTACAGTGCACAACCTTGCATGGTGGGTGAAAACAGGTGCAACAACATATAAAACACTCGTTCTGGTGCAACAACTTGGATAGTCTCCGCAAACCAGGGCCAAACTGGGCCACGCAAGCAAATTAATGTTGTTATTGAACTGGCTGTTTTGATTGATGCAGCGTTGACCAAATCTGAAAGTCACATATGCTCAGCAATTCACAATCAATTGTGTCTTAGCCCAATCTATCCCTCATGTGACACGGTTGTTGACAAAACAGTTTATCAAGGAACAGGAGTACTGGGGGGACAGTAGAGGCAAACTTAGTGGGAGAGGGCATGTCCAAAGTGACATCTCCATGTGTCCTCACTTGCAAGCAGATGCAGCGTTCTAGTCAGCATAGAATATTGCAAATTTGCTTGTGTGACGCATTTTGCCCATAGTTCACACAAACTAGCAAGTGTTACACCAGACCGAGTGTTTTGCAAGTTGTTGGACATATTTGCACTCACCATCCAAGTCCATGCACTGTGAGTGTAATGTACTCTTGGCAATAACTTCAGACCCAGAGAGAACAGGTGAACCAGGGTGATCTTAACAGTATAAGTAAATCAAGCAGGACGCCTGTACTGGCCTAACCCAGTTGACCCACTCATGCATCAACACCATCTCCCAACCAAATTGATGCATGTGAGATACACCACCTAGGGCAAACCTCCTTGCTCATAGCCAAACCAGCCGAAACATGCAAGCTAGCAGAAGCATAAAGGGATCCATCTAGGTTTAGCTTCCTGGTGAATGGTGACACTCATAGTGGAAAGCCAACTGTAGCATCGGAAATGTGCTCAAGGCTAAAATAATCTATTCCGGTCGGTTTGATGGCTTCAGCTCCAGTGATTCATTTGGCAATTATGTTAAGGAATAATTGATCTATTCATTATGTTTAATTAATTGATTGATTCGGCACTAGGCTATTTGAACTCCAACTACATAAAATCTATCTTTTGCTGTCTTGTCTCGCATGCCTTACTTTTGTATTGTATTCATGCATAGCTTCTGCAACAGAAATCTATGGTGCTCTATAACTAATTTTCTTTATGTTTATCAAATGGATTTTGCATTAATCTCCACTTCACCAAAGCATACACTATTCTGGATCAATAAAGATAATTTCAAATGGTCTGCTTTTTTTTAAGTATTTAACATATTTGATGTCAGGCATTAAAGGGCTAGTTTGGTTTGCTATTGTACTAAAATTTTGGTAGGTAGCAAACCAAACACTCCATTAAAATTTTACCCTACCAAAAAATGTTGGTATATCCCACAATAATACTCCCTCCATCCCTAAAAAGAGTGTTGTTTTAGTTAGTCAAAGAGAGATTAAGCAAGAGGTTAAAAGACTACTATGCCATTAATTAATGTGGAGAGAAAACAAGAAGGGAGAAAATGAGGAGAGAGTGATATTGGTTGGATGGTTAAAACGATGAAATGGTATTAAAGAGGTCTAGTGTACCCCACTCTAAAAGAACACACTTTGTGGGCCTAAAACAGCAGTCTTTTAGGGACGGAGGGAGTACAATTCTGGCATCAAACCACTAAAGTTTGGTGGTACCAAAACTTGCCCAAGCTTTGACACTACTAAAGTTTGGTAGGGCATCAAACTAAACCAACCTATATGTTTAAATTCCAGATACTGGCTGTTTGTTCACTGGTCCAGTTTTAAACATAAATTATTGTGATTCTTGCTTGTCAAGTAAATTCCAATTAAATATATTGGATAAAATTTAGTAGATGACACCAGCAAAAGAATTTTACTCAATTATTTGAAAAATTAGTTTCAGTGGGTTTATGCATATTAAGTTCAGACCTATAGCTGCTGTAGACTGGGGGTCCAACTTGCTACATTCCATTGAAGCTTTTCTAGATGTTCCAAGCAAAATTTTAGTTTATTTAGAAAACAAAATGACTTTTTAGAAATAGATCAATTGTACTGTATTCTAAAAAAACACTATTAAGGTGCTTATACAAGAGTATTAGGTGATGCCAAACAGATCATTATCGTCTTATCTAATTGTTGACCTAATGAATATCTTATATGTGAAGTAAAATTGTACCATGAAAAGTTAAATAAGTGTAGAGAATACCTGACGATCAAATTCAACATTATGAACCGCATAAACTTCATTAGTAACTGAAATATCTTTGCAAAGGAGGCCCTCAAACCATCTATCTGCAATTTCAATATACTCTTTATCACCCTGTTCAAAATTTCAAATCGTTAATGTGTAAAAATCTAGTAATATTAACTATAAAAATAGTATATTTCTTGTCCCTGAACTTAGGACTCAGTCTTATTTTTGTCCATAACTCCAAAAGCAGATAAAACTCATCCCTTGACTACCAAAACCAAATAGAATATGTCCCTTCTTCCTTGAACAAAAATCCACCTGGTTTTAACCACTTGGGCTTCTAACTAGGATCTAACTATGCTCTGGATTTTACCAGGACAGCAATGGGGTCCTATCAATCAGCTTCCTCTTCCTTCTGTGTTTTTTCTGCTGTTCTCACTCTAATCGGTCAACACGCCGCTAAAAGAGACATCATCCACACCAAGGAGATGTGCCTTGCCACTCCATTCATACAGCTGATAGAAGCAAGACCTGTGAGCACTTGTCTCATGCCTTAACCACAATAGGACGTGATGCTACTCTGGAGTGATGATCGATTCCCTGCAATTGGAGCACCTATAAGATAAGGTGGCACAGATAGAGTACAACTGCAGCATTGCAATGTTGTGTACAAGGCAAACCCAAACCACTTGGAGAACCTCATGCTGCCCAGTGCGCCGTCAATTATCAAGTTTCTTATTGAATCCATCCTCCAAGTGAATGGGTGTTTGGGCGCAGCATGGCCGCATAGGAATTGTATGGACTTTGTTTTGGGTTTGGTTCAGCTGAAACAGTTTGATATGTGCATTGCGAAGAATGAGGAGATTGCTGAAGTCCCTTCCAACTTCGTAGAGTGCTTCCAAAAGTGGCTACCTTGCCTGGCCATAGTGCCACCACATAAATCTGGGCCCGCCATGGGTAGATTTGGGCGTCCTAACTGGTGGTCACTTGGGCAGGGGAGCACGGGATGGTTGCTGAAGATAGCAAGAGCAAGAAAGAGGACCGAGCAAGAAATAATGAGTTAGGTTATAACCATATAAGTAGGATCCAAGGTGGACTCCATGTGATACAAAACAAGGTCTATTGGTTAGACAGACATGTGTTTCCTGATTTTCAGATTTGAGGGACGAAATTTACCAGGTTTTGGAATTGAGGCACAAAAACTAAACGAGTCTAAAGTTTAAGGGATGATAAATAGAATTTTTTAATTTTCATTAACTATAAGATTTACCTCTTCATCATGAGGCAAGTCTTCTATTTCCTCATCTTCCATCAAGAATGTATTTTCATTCATTAATGCAAGTAACCTGCTATCATCCCCATCCTTCAAAGCCTGGATTAGAGTGTCCATCAATTCGGGCTGTGCACCACGCAGAAGTCTTCCTGGTAGAAAGAATCACATAAAATAAATATCAAATATATGAATCCAAGGGTTACTCGATTTAGGTGAATACCTCATAAAAAAATTATAACATTCAAAAAAATTGTCCCTTTATAGAATTTCCCTTTTTGAAAAACTGTGGAGCTTATCACAATGGAAAACGTTTGGACTATTGGCCTACATACATGTCACTAATTTAACACCCCATTCAAACTCTATGTGGGTTTTGAGATAGGAAGACCTAAGGCATTGAGTTAGAGTAACAAAAGAGATGATGTTCTCAAGTCCAAGCTTTGGTGAAGAAATCTGCAATATCAAGCTTTAGTGGCACATACTAAGATCTTGCATACGATGCATGAATGCATAGCTAGTGTTTTAAAAAAAGGTCTACAAGGCCGCTTATAAGGCCACATACAAGGAACAGGTGCCCCAACCTTGTACCTCTTAAGCCGCATAAGCGGCCGATTCTGCCGCATAAGCGCTACAAGGTGGGGTGACCACACGAAACCGCTTACCGCTTTTTAAAACATTGATAACTAGTAGTCCAAATGCCGCTAGTGGTGTCATAGAACAAAGGTGTCGAAGAGAATATTGAGATGGTGACACAAAGGGTCAGCTTAAGCACTAGAGCAGGGAAGAACAATTTGCTTCTTGAAGTTCCAGGCAATCAGTGAGGCTAGAAAAATGCAAAAGCCAATTGATAGGTGAAGGGTTACGGGTAGGCTACAATAGCGCAAAAACAAAATTTTCTACCGCGTAAACCAGGAAACCATGTGAGTAAAGGATCATGGATCGTTACCACTAGACGCGCAGAGAAGCAGAAGTAGAGTCGGAGTAGCCCAATCCGATGAAGCGCGTGCCGACGTAGAGGAGGTAGTCAATCTCTTCAACCCGATCGTCACCTCCTCGCCTTCTCACGTTCTCCGCCGACCAACGCTGCAACGCAGCAACGTCTCTACTGGTATCCACACGTCCGGGGTTGGAACGCCCGTGCGCGGAAGTGCTAGCACCCATGCGCGGCTAGGGTTTGGCTCGTGGGGAGAGGTGCGGCTAGGGTTTTTCTTTCTCGTACCGAGATAGTTTCCACCGCACCTCGCCCCTGAATATATAGAGCATCTAATTGGGCCTCGCAGGCCCATTGGAAACTCTATTCAAATTCCTATCCAAATTGAACCATATTCAAATCTCTATCCCAACAATTCGTTCCAACCCGTTAAGTGTGCGACCATGTAGGTTCATGTGCACTCGGTTGCAACCCGAAAATAACTTTTCGGTCCACGTGTCAATAGCGGTTTCTAGCAAGGCATATTGACCCGCCGGGTGCACACAAAGATCATATCGGCTGAACCTGTAGTGTATACATGTATGAACCCCTTTGCCACATGATATCGATTAAGCTCAAGGCGAGAAGTGTGCTATCTTTTCATTAGCTCAATCATTCACTCGACCATGTGATGGATTACTCAACTCGTGATTGACTCCTCAATCACTCGGCATGGACATGCACTTCGGTAGTCCATAACATCGAGGGGCCCAGAGATATCTCTCCCATTAATTGGGAGGGGCAAATCCCATCTTGATTATTCACATCCCACTACATGTTTCATAACAAACCCGCAGACCACTTTTATAACTACCCAGTTATGAAGTAGCATTTGGTAGCCCCAAAGTAAGTCACTACACATGTTGGGAACCGTGATACCTCAGGTGCAAGAGTTCTGCACTAATACTACTTGAGACCAATTGATGGCACATCATATAAAGCTCTTGCAGTGTCTCATGATGGGTCTATCCAACAACATGTTCTCTAACATGTGTCTATATTATTGATTTGGTATCTTCATACCATGATCCACGAGACATGATCATCAATCGATACATGTGCTGATCTTAAAATCATATCCGTTCCATATATGATATATAATCAGGGATCATTTAGAAACAATGTTTTCAAATCGTCCGATTAATCGCGATTAGTCGTCCTTATCGGTACTCTGACACCGATATGGTGCAACTACTCGATTAGCTCGATAAGAAAACTGATCATCCGATTAGTCGCTGATTAGGTACAATTAGTCGTCTGATTAGGGGGAGGAACGATAAGTTTACAATGAGTTTTGGCCTTTGGGCCTGTAATGTTTGGCGCCATAGCAGTATTGGGCCGGCTAGCCCATTCCCCCTAGGGTATGTCCCTAGGAAGCATCGATCCCTACTCCCTAGCCGCATCGCTCAATCCCCCGACCCCCAGCCACCTCTCACTGTCTCGCAGTCACACCGGTTGCCGCCGCCCTCGCGTGCTCTGCTGCTACTGCCTTGCTGTCGCCCGTCGTCCTCAAGCTGCTGTTGCTCTCCTGTGGTGCTGCCTCCCTCCACTCCCGTGCTTGTCTGCCTCCAGGCGCCACCTCTCAAGCACCTCTGGAGCCGTGTACGAAGATGAGCTCCTCCTCCGATGGTTAGTGTACCTCCTCTCCATCTTCTTCCTTTGGTTTGCTTCCCGTCCCTGCCTTTGCTCTGCTTCTGAATTTTCAGACCCTATTGTACTTGCACTTTGGCAGATGTGGATCAGCAACGGGGTGCAGCCGTGGAAGTGATCATGCCTAAGCCTGAAGCAAGTGCTAGAGCTGGAGGTGGATCAGCTGGAGCTTCATCATCTGCAGCAGGTGCTGCTGCTTCTAAGACCTCATCAACAGGTGATGCTTCATCCCTAATAGAAAAGGCAATAGCTGCACTGCCTCTAGATCTTGCGGCCCAAGCTCGAGATCCCAAGAGGAAGACAAAGTCTAAAGATCTAGGATGGAAGTGTGGGTAGTGGCCAGATATTGGGAAGGAGTATGTGCAATGCATATTCTGTAAGAAGATAGTCCCTTCAGGAATCTCAATGTTCAAGCAGCATCTTGCTAGAGGTTTTGGTGATGCAGAGAAGTGTCCAAATGCACCTAAGATAATTAGGGATGAGATGGATGCTCACATGAAAAAGAATTCAAGGGCAGTGTTTTGGAAAGTGGTCAATGAAGATGAACAAGGGGCTGAAAAGGGTGAAGAAGATGCAAATCAAGCTCCTGAACCAGTAAGAGCACCAAGTTCTGGGACAAAGGGAAAGCAAGCAAAGAAGACAGCTGCCATCACTTCCTTTATGGTCTCTGCTCTTCAAAACGACAAACCCAAAAGTAAACCAAGTCAGTTAGTTCCATGCGATCCAAGTCACCAGAAGTAGTAGTTTCAGATAGGCATAAATCCAAGACCTCTCAACCTACTCTTGAGCACTGCACAAAGAAAGACAAGGAGGCAAAACAAATTGTTGATGACCATGTTGCTGATTTCTTTTATGAGAATGCTATACCATTCAATGCCATTAACTCAAGAAGCTGGGAAATTTTGCTAGAGTCCATTGGTCAATATGGTCCTGGGTACCGCTCACCTACATAACACGAGATTAGGGAACCACTACTTGAAAGGGCAGTGAGCAGGACAGCTGAACTGAGGAAGAAGCATGCGGAGGCTTGGAAGGAATATGGTTGCACACTCATGTCCGATGGGTGGATGGACACGAGCCACCGCCATCTCATCAACTTTCTTGCCAACAGTCCAGCAGGGACCTTCTTTATTGGATCAGTGGATGCTTCAAGTGAGATAGCTAATGCAAATATGTTAGCGGATTTGTTGGAAAAGCAAATTGACAAGGTTGGGAAGGAATATGTGGTGCAGATTGTCACAGACAATGGATCCAACAACAAGGCAGCAGGAAGAATTTTGATGGAGAGGATCCCGCATTTGTTTTGGACCCCTTGTGCTGCACATTGCTTAGATTTGCTGTTGGAGGACATTGGGAAGATAAAGGCTTTCATAAGTTGCATCAATTATGCAAAGCAGGTGTGCAGGTTTATCTACAAGCATGGGAGGGTCCTTGATCAAATGAGAAATAAGATTGGTGGAGATCATGTGAGGCCGGCTGTGACTCGCTTTGCTACTTCGTTTCTCACATTGGCAAGTATGCATAAGCACAAGCAAGGTCTAAGAAGTTTATTTGTTAGTGAAGAATGGCACAATAACAGCTTGTCTGCTACTCATGAAGGCTAGCGAGTTGAGAGTATTGTCCTCTCAATGGCATTTTGGGGCAGAATTGAAAATTGCTTAAAAGCATCACAGCCACTTCTCATTGCTCTAAGGATAGCTGATGGAGATGAGACACCAGCCCCAGAAATCATGGCAGCCATGGATTATGCAAGGAGCTCCATCAAGGATTCTTTGAAAGACAAACCCACTTTACTTAAAGAGGTGCTAGAGTGCTATGACAAGAGGTGGGACAACCAAATGGAGCAAAAGTTGTATGGGGCAGCACTATACTTGAATCCAGGCAAGTTCTTTGCCCTAAGGGAAAAGGATAGGAGACAAGCTGCAAGGCTTAGGTCCATGTTCAATGATGTTATATGGAAGATGGTGATTCATGAAAATGAACAGTTCAAGATTAGCAAGCAAGCTGACAATTATGAGAGGTCCGAAGGCGATTGCTTCTCAAAACCATTAGCAATAAGAGATAGAGATAAGAAGAATCCTAGTAAGTTTTGTGTTACTGTAGATCCTTTCTTTTTTCCTTGAACATTTTCTTTGGTGATGCATGATTATATGATTATTGTATTGCTGTTGCAGTTCTTTGGTGGGTGCATACGGTGGCCTAGCATATGAGCTCCAAAGTTTTGCAAAAAGAATTATTAGCCTTTGCTGTTCGGCATCTGGATGTGAGCGTAATTGGAGTGCATTTGCTCATGTAAGTGATCCTACTAAGTATGCATAAGCTTGCATTTTTTTACCTTGCAAAAAGATTAATTTTGCATTTTTTTTACCTTGCAAACCTATGTCATTTTGCATTGTTTTATGTGTAGATCCATACCAAAAAGAGGAACCGGTTAGAGCACAAAAGGTTGAACAAGTTGGTGTATATTAGCTACAACCGGAAGATGACAAATAGGTTTCAGAAAATTAGAGAGCTCGGTTCCAAAGGGAAGAAATGCAACCCACTCCTGCTTGAAGAATTTCAGTGGGAGAATGAATGGGTTGATGATAATTGCGAACCAGTTCATGCAGCTGATGGCGATGATATGACTTGGGCTAATGTTGATGAAGCTATTGGTGCAACTCAGGGTCTATGAGGCCGGAACTTGCCTAGGGCTGCTGCTGCTGCTGCTCGTGATAGTACTTATGTCAGCCTGACTTATGGTAGGAAAAGGAAGTGTCTGAGGAAGACAGCCTCTATCCAAGATATTGCTGTCTGTCACCCATCAGATGGAGCACAAGAGCAGCAACAAAGTGATTCTGATTCAGAAGAAGGAATGGAGGAAGCTGAAGCTGGAGGTTCTGGTGGACCTGCAACTGCAACAAGTGGAGATGGCGGGGGGTTTCATTTGGATGATGATTTACTTAATTAGATAGATGCTTTGTGTTGACTGTTGAATTGATGATGTGTTGTTCAGCTGAGCACTTCAGCTTTTTATCATTTGATGACATTGCTGCTTGGTGCTTACTTATGTACTGAACTTGTTTATTTATGTATGGCTTGTATGCTGGGCTGCTGGTATGGTAGCTATGATTTGCTGGAATGCTGATTCAATTATGTATTTATGTGTCCTTGTTTAATTACATACTTGCTCTAGCTCTAGTGCTCTAAAAGTTCTTTTTTTCAGCTACTTAATTCGTTCTGGCTTATTTTCAGCAGCAAGTCAGCAAGAATATGGTGCCTGGGACTGGGAGCTGGAGTTATGGAAGCTTCACAAATCAAATTTCACAAGTAAGTGACCATCTGACCATCAATCAATATTTCCTTGGATGCTTGCTTTCTAGGAATATAGGATATAATATACACCATATCAGTTCTGGACTTCTGGTACATATAGGATCGATTAGCCTCGATTAATCATCCTGATCGACGATTAATCGGTCTGATTGACCTTATCGATGCCTAGGCGATAAGGATCGATCAGACGATTTGAAAACATTGTTTAGAAATAGTAACACATATCACATAAAGAGTCTCATGAATAAGTCACATAATTATTGATCAATAATAGGTTAACTATCTCATGGAACACTTTATTCATAAATTCATAAACATAGTATGTGATACAATCATCTCTATGATTGCCTCTAGGGCATATCACTAACAAAAGGATATTATGATCACGAGCCCAAATGTAGTGTGGTAGTCCCAATGATATAATGATGCTACAACATACCTCATCGCTTCTTTTCTAAGAAAACCTTATATTGTAAAAAGTCATATTGTTTGTACAAAAATCAATATAGAGTTCAACAAAGTTTTGCCATCAATTCCACCCCTTGCTTAGTCGTAAACTTCGACATGGTAAGAAAAGATTAAATTTCAGAAAGCACCATGTTTAAGGGCTAATGTAACAGTAAGCACCAGGTTAAATGGAACTTTTCACATAACACCACGGTTTGGGACAAACGTTACACAGAACACCACCTTTTAGGAGCTAAAGGGCCAAATGAATAGATGATGTGGACATGGACTCTATGTCGGCTGGGCCCCATGTCAGGTGAATCACCTAACTTCATTAGGCCTTTTGGGCTGCTCGTTCCTAGGTGTCACGGCATCATCCCCCTTCCAGAAGAAGGCCGAGTTCTCAAGCAGTGACAAGTAACCCTGGCTTGCCATCCTGATCGTCCACTCCACACGGTGTTACCGGGACTCGGGAGTCTGAAATTTTTTTCACACGTCGACACGCATCTGACGGGCGTGGCCATGCCCCATGCCTTGCAGGTCCACTTCGAGTGCGCTGGGCGACGCTGGTGCCAGCGGCATGGAGGCTGATCTAGACACGGACCCGGCCCATCTGCAGCCTTCCTAGCCTCGTGGAGGCCTGGACTAAGGGGCTCACCGGCTCGGGGCTACGCTAGGGAGGCCAGAGACTGCGATGCCAGCCAAGCCAGCGACATTGGCTGCGGTGTTGATGAAGACAAGACCTGATCTGCTCACTCTTGACGATGCCATCAGTGAGTTGCCCTAAATAGAGCTCCCACATTGGGAGGAGACCGCCGGTGGTCGCCGATGGAGAAGATGAGCGGTAGTTGGCGACAGATTTGATGGTGCAGGAGGGAAGAAGGTGAGACAGAGAGAGAGATAGAGAGAGAGGAGAAAAATGTATACATGGGTGCCGATGGGGAAGAAAGGTTGCTGCCTTGCTGGTGCTGGGGTGGGGAAGTTGAGATGAAAGTGGGCCCAGTCTTTGACTTTGTGCTCCTATTACAGCCTTTTGTTTTCCTTTTTTTATTATGCTTTCAAATCTCAAATTGATGTTTTTTGTTTTGCTGAATATTTAGTTGCTGTGTATTTTTTTAAGGAAGTGGTGGTAGCTTAATGATTGGCTTGCATATATAATGAACTATAAGAGAAAATTATACAGACAAAATAATAGTATAAGATTTTCCAGAAAAAAAACTATGGTATATCATCATATACGGATTTTACAATAAGATTTCACCTTCTGCGAATTATACTCTATTACTTCATCAGTATTGTATTTCTGCAGTGGGACAGTGGCAGACAAAGGAGGTGTTCCGCACCGGCACACCCCCAAAAAATCAAATTAACATTGAGATAACAAGATTAGCAAATGCCAACATAGTATTCTTTAGTATCTGTCTCTCTAAAGTCTAAACTGTTGGTTAAATCCTGAATAATCACCTATAACAACTATATTTTACTAGTGTAGTCCATCGGTCACATCAGCACACATGCAACCTGACATGCATAGCAAATTGAAAATCTTCAACACCCATGGAATATCCTTAAATTTAACAACCTTTTTATCTTTTTGAATTTCTAAAACTCAGTCAAATGTGATCGCTGAATTTTTTTTTTCCTTCTTTGTTGTGTTCTGTTATATTTCTATGTCAAAACTCCATCAAAAATACAAGAAGTAATGTTTTGAAGAAAACAATTGATTATTCACTAGGAAAATAACTTTCTATTTGTCCAGCTTTTATGGAATTTACTTATTATTCAACTACTAAAGTAATTGTTAAAACTCGATCGAAAGTGATCCCTGGTATTTTCTATTTGTTTTGGTATATTTCTATGATTCTCATTTTTCAAGAAATATTTTTGAATTTGAATTTCCCTAGTGGCTAACATTGCTTAAAACAGAAGGGCAAAGAGAATGGCATGTTTTAGAAGCCACTAACAGAGTATTCGCTATTTTAGAAGCCACTAACAGAGTAGTGCCATATGTGAGAACAGAGAAGTCTCAATAATTAGTAGCATATATGAGAGAGGGCATTTGTTAGTGGCAAAAACAATTTTTTTCCTAGACAACAATATGGAAACTACACTACATGAAAACATACAGATGTAATCTCATATAGAATTCATTTGAAAACGATAACAATGTCTAGTTGGCAACTAAAAAATGGATGGAAATAAGTGTAGCATCAATCAAAGAAGTCAAGATACCGATATAATTGAACTGCCTCCTTTTTCCTTCCCGCACATCTGGTCCAAATCTCTACAAACCAAGAAAACGCACAAAAACGTGATGATTTGTAATCAAATACAAGCTATTACCAGAACGACGAATATACAAGCTATTACCAGAACAACGTATGTACCTTGACTAGCATGAGAGCGTCGAACGCCTCGCGCTCTAGCGATGCGGCCCTGAGAAACAAGAATCACATACTAGTGTCTCGCCACGAAGTCCTACCAAGAATCGGATGTGAAGGCTGCATACGCACCTGAGGATGCGCTTGATCTGGAGAGGGGAGAACTTAGCGAGGTCCATGCCCCACTGCACGGCGCGACGAGCCTCCCGCTTCAGGTCGTTGCGGCTCTTCCTGAGAGGCTCGGCGGCGCCGTCTCCGGCATTTGAATCGTCGGAATCTTCGGCATCGGAGGGCAAAGGGCCCGCGGGGCGGAGGGCGCGCGGTAGAGATAGGCGATGCAAGGAGGGCGCGAGGGAGGAGAAGAGGCAGCTCGGCTTGAGGGAGGGAAGGAGCGAACGCCGCAGCGGCGCGGCCGCGGCTGTGGCGGCGGCGGACGCCATAGGGTGAGGGCTGCAGAGTTTTTGCGGTTTTAGACGGGTTTGGTAGTGGGCTTATCTACTTGCAGTTGGGCTAGGCCGGGTGGTCTGTTTAGTTTTTGCGGTTTTAGGCCCTGTTCTCGAAAGTGCTGTTGAGTACTACCTCCATTCTAAGACTGTCTCTGTAACGCCCCGAAAATCGTCTTAATTAAAAATTATCATGGATAAATGAAAATATAAGAATATATTAGAAATTTTTGTTTGAGAAAAGAGTTTGAATAAAATTTTGAAATTTCCAATATTAAAAATCCCGAGTTTAAATCTTTAAATAAATACTTGGATGCTTTTATATTTCAGGGGTTTTGTCGGAGTATTTTAAGCGTTTGAGTATTTATAATAATAAATCCTTCATGTTTCTTGGTGGTATTTACTTCTGGTAAATTCCCCGTGATTTAATACACTCTCTGAAATTTTCTCGGATTTTTCGGAGCTACAGAATTAATTTTAATGCTATAAAGATCACTAAAGTAATTAAATAAATATAAAATAAATTTCTTTTCCTTTCCCCTATCAGGGTCGTTCCTAATTCAGTCATTTGAAATCTCCCTGTTCATCGTGAACTCTGACTCCCTTTTCTTCTAGGGTTTTGTGTCATTCCCAGAACCCTAAAGTCACCTCGAAAACATAAATTCAGAGTTACCGGATTTATTCATCTTTGAAACTTTAAAACTCTTTTGGACTCCCAATCCGAGATCCTCTGTATTCGAAATATCTATATTTCCCTTTGAGATAAATCCTAGATATTCTCTTAAACCCCTTTTCTATCAAAATAAATCCAAATCTCTAATCGTCTAAGATTTCCCTAAATTCTGGTCCCAATAAAACACCCTAGTCAATTCCCTAATCCCAAAATATTTTATTCGGAATATTCCATTTCCTAATTCTCGGAAAATCTCCTCCAGTTCTCAACCCGAAGAATATTCCGATATTTTATTCCTCAAATATTTCTTAGAAAAATATTCTTCATTCTCTGAATCCCACAAATATTATGTTTCCTGGACCCCACTAAATATACTTTTGTTTTCTAAATTCGTCCAAATACTCTTCGATCCCCAATATATATATACAATATATATATACGTATATATATATATATGTATATTCTCGTACCCAGATAATTCCAATGTCCCAAATATTTCTACAATTTTTAATTCGAAAATATTCCTCGAATCTATAAATTCCAATTTTCCAAATTCTCTCCTTTCTTTTCTTTTTTTTTCCTGGTCCTCTCTCTCTCCTGTTTATCTCCCTTCCTTGGACCTCCCTCCTGTGTCTCTCTCTCTGCGGCCGGCCCTCGCGCTGCCCCAACCCCGGCCTGGCCTCGGCGCTCCTCGGCCCAGGCCTTGGCGCCTGCCTCCCTCTCGGCCCAGGCCGCCCTAGCCCCGGCCCGCTGCGCGCGCCGCCACCGCCGCCCAGCCCAGCGCCGCCTCTGCGCCTCCTCTCCGCAACGGCCATCGCTGAATCTGCCGCCAAGTCGCCCCAACATATAGCCGCCGCCTGCCCCTGTGCCCTAAATCGCCGCCACCCCGACGCGCCGCATGGCCGCCTGCCTCTGCTGCCCCTGTGCTCCACCGCCGCCTCGGCGTCTCCTCCGCCAGCTGGAGCTGCAGCCGTCGCCCTGCTCCGATCTACACCACCGCCGCCCCGGGTCTGCCCTGCCCCGTGCGCATCGAAGCTGCTGCCGATGTCGTCGCCCACCGTGACCTTCGCCGCACGCTGGTGAGCATCCGGACCAAAGATGCCCTCTTTGATTCATCGCCGCCATCGTTCTTTTCCCATCGGCATCGTCGCCCATCATCCTCTGCCTCCTGTTCGTCGTCGCCGTTGCCAAGTGGGCAGGGCAGCGGCACTTTGAACCTAGCCTACGACAGTGGACCCACTACTGTGTATAACCAAAAATATTTATTTTTAATCTCAAAATCCAGAGAATATTCCTAAGAATATTCGTCATCGTCGCCATCTTCACTGCCGCCTCGGCCTGCTCCTCCCCTGCGCACCGTGCCGCTGCCCTGCTCTGCTCCGTGTCTACCGCTGCGTCCCCATCGTCGTCGTCGGCATCGCCGTCATCATCTACACCGGTGCCTCGTCCCTTTCCCCCGTTCGTCGTTGTCGTCGCCGTCGGTTCCGCCATCGTCGTCTCCTCCCTGGCGCTGCCGCCCGTTGTGCCCTGCCCTAGGCCGCCACCCCTATCCCCGTGCACCGCTGTTGTCTGGTCGTCGAATGCTGTCGTCCCGAGCCATCGTCGCCTCGCCTGCCGCTGCTCCGTCGTCGGTCCGCCGCACTGCCTTCAGGCCGTCTTTTCCGCCACCCGATGTCGTCGCCTGCCGTCGCCGTTCTCTGTGCCGCCACCATCGCCCTCTCCTCCCTAGCCATGCGCCGAGCGCCTTGGCAGAGACTTGCCCCGAGTGTTGCAGGCACTGATTTGTGAGCCACCTCCTTCGCTGTGCATGACATGTGGCCTAGGTGATTAGAACTCCAACCAATCTCGGCCGTTCGATTCCAAGGACCAAGCCTGAGCCGTTCGATCTCCATCAAAAACCTAGAAAAAACCTCAGCCGTTGAATCTCTTTAATCCAGTCACTCGCCTCGTCAGCCCTAGAGGCTGAGTCAGTCAACTCCTCTGCCCATGTGGCAGTACACCTCAACTAGTCCACCAAAGCCACCTATCCCTTGGTCTATGGACCAATTCCACTTTGAACCTAGCCTACGACAGTGGGCCCCACTACTGTGTATAGCCAAAAATATTCATTTTTAATCCCAAAATCCAGAGAATATTCCTAAGAATATTCTTTTCAATTTTTTTGGAATTATTCCGAATTCAATATTCTGAAGGCCATATCTTTTCCGTTTGAAGTCCGAATCGACCCGTTTCTTCCTAAATTCATCTGAAATTATAGTTTACTTGTTTATGTATTTTTATGTACTGTTTATTTGGAGTTTCTTAGGATTTTTCATCGTTTTACGTGTAGTTACGTATATATCGCCGATTCGGAAGACTGGGAAGTCTGCGGAAGAGTTCAAAAGATTATTTGAAGACTTTTGCGATTGCAAGGCAAGTCACACGACAATCTCCTTGAGCATGTTGATCTCGTTTGCGAAAGCTATTTTATTTTAAAGTTATTGCATGAAATGCTTTAGAATGACATTATTACGGGTAATTATTTAATAGCCAATATTCCTTGATATTTATGGCCATTTTGTTATTGCTATCTATACCTTGATACCTTGGGTGAATTATATTGACTAGCTGGATGTTTACTTATTTATCTGGCTAGATTATTTAGGAGTTGCTTAGCCATGCCTAGAAACTATAGTATTATTTTATGTGGGTAATTAATGACTCATTTATGATTAATTAATGGATACTAGCTATATTTTCACGACAGTGAGTCGTGGCTGGTTAATTAATGTGTCAACTAAAACTTGACTGAATGGTGGGTTGTGAGCACCAGGATTGTGTTGTTGCTAGCGGTGCTCATGACAATTAAGGACCGGTTCGCGGACTACTTGTTGTGAAGCATTATCCGTGCTAACCACAAGCTAGTATGGGATAGCAGGACTTAAAGTGTGACGAGTTCAATAGGAGGCACCAGGGCGTGTTTGTGGCTGGAATAAGTCCACACATGGCAGTGACAATAAGTCCATGCATTCGGGCGTCGAGCCGTCTCGCGGGAAGGCATTGATCACCCCTACCGGAGACCAAAGGCTTGGCGGGAGGCTCTCCTATTGTGCTAGTTATATGGATAATCCTGTCACAACCTCTATTCGGGTACTTTCGGGTATCGCGACGCATGACTGACATGATGTTGAGATTGTGTCTTGTGGGTAAATTGGTATACCTCTGGCCAGAGTAAAACTATTTGAATAGCCGTGCTCGCGGTTAATGAGCGGCCTAGCAATGTTTTTTGTGATTAGTCCCACACTACTCATTAATGGAAATAAATGATGGAATATTGATAGCTCCTGTTTGGAGAAGTTATGGTTTGGGCCTAAACTGCGTTGGAGCGTTGTTCAGAGATGGATTTAATGTTGATATCAATTAAACTATACGGTTTTCAATGATTTTAAATGCAAATGTTTTAAATGCTGTTTATGCAAATGAGCCATACTATGACATTCCTTTGGTATCCTGTTGTATTACATTGCATTCCCTACTGTGGCTTGTTGAGTACAGTGGGTGGTACTCAGTCTTGCATTATTGCAATCTTTAGAGTGAACCTTAGCGAGGAGGAGAAGTTGGTGTTTGGCTTATACCCCAATTGAGCTGCCTGTGGCTTGGAGCTGAAGCTACGCTAGTTGCCGTTCCGCTGCTGTTTTCTCCTGTGTGAGGACTAAGTGCCTCTGTTGTAAGTATTTATCGTTATTTCGTATTTGGTTATGTTTATCAAATTGTCGATTTGTGTATCTCGGCTGATTCCTGGATGAGGATTTATTGCACAAATTAGCTTTGGAAATTTTGGTGAATTTCTGGGCGTGACAGTCTCCAACCATGGCACCCAAACCTAAATATGCCTCGTTCACGTTGGTTTAGGTGAAAAAAGCACGGTCCAACGGAGTAGGCAAACCAAAGACCCAATTTGCGTCCGTGTGGAGTGGGAACCCAATAAGCGTCGCTCTCTCTCCTCGACCCATATCTCTGCCGTGCCCACACAACCGTTTCGTAGGAGGGGAAATAAGAGGAAAGCGCACCCGGCGAGTTGCCGTCGGCGAAATCTGCACCGAGCTAGGCTTCGCAGGTATGGATCCCTCCGCCCCGCCACCGCGTCCTCCAGGCTCACCGCTCGCCGCCACCGCGCGGTCGCGCCAGCAGCCGCGGAGCCCTGGCCAGCCCGTCCCGCAACGGCGCGTCCCTGCCCCAGCGGCGTAGCCGCTGCCGCTCGCTCGCTCCACGCTTCGGCTGCCGCTGGCTGGCCAGCTCCTAGGCGGACAAGAGCTGGTTTCATTTCCGCCCCCGCATTTCCTCCCCCACCTGCTGTCGCTCGTTCAGATTTGGCTCGATCTGCTGCTGATCCTGATTGTCGCTGCTGTTGGTTGGTTGCGAGTATGGAGGGGCTGCGAGAGCGCGGCGTGCAGTGGACCGAGGTCATCTCGTGGGAGCCCAGAGCTTTCGTCTACCACAACTTCCTGGTAAGCAATGCAATGCCAATGCCACCACCACGGTCTCTCTGTCTCTGCATGTTTGCTCTTCTGTGTAAAGTTCTTCGCGTCATCTGATTCTTATGACCGAGATGGATTGAATCGGGAGCTGTGTAGTAGTACAGTTGGAAATCACAAATCTGTGAGTATATATAATAGCCCAGGATTGTAGTGGCAGTATGTGTTCACCCATGACTCATTACAGGGCAGATGGTAGTGGTAGATTTGGCACAGGGAAAAAAAAGATTGTATGCTGTGCTAGTATATATATATCCAATTCACCATGCCTGAACGAATGAACAAATGATGCACTACAGGCTTATTTGGATCAACCTACTTTGAGAATGAGTATGAACTTGATATATCAGCATTGCACACACTAGATATTAGTTTTCGTTTTATTCCTCTTGTTTTGCATCACCATTATTGAATCTCTTTGAACTAGGACGATGGATAACATTTTTAGTGGCACAAGTGGTCGCGTTGGCGAATCTGAAGAAATCTTTGGGGCAAATCAGTGGGCTTTTGGTTATTCTGCCGCTTTGCAATCTTTGGATGTTCCTCCAAACCCCCAGGTTTATTGCAGCCATGCATGATGGTTTGTTCTATTTACATATCAATACATCAATGATTAACAGTTCTTTGCATCACTAGTTCAACATGCATGGCTCCTCCCAGATGTCCTGCCCACCTATGAATGGACAACCTAGTCAAGGGTTCTCCATTGATAACAACCATGGCTCTCAGGACCCTCCATCATTGAAATCACAGAGGGCTGCAAAGAAGAAAAATGTGTCCAGCAGAGGAACTGCATTCACCAAAGAGGAGGACTTGGTGGTGTGTTCAGCATTTCTGAATATTAGCAAAGACCCTATTACTGGTAATAGTTTGCAATGTCTTTTAAGAAATCTTTGACCCTTTGATGCCTAAATAACATGGTGGCATAACATGCAGGTGTGAATCAGACTTCAGGTGGTTATTACAAGAGGATGCATGATTATTTCAATGAGCATAAGCCTGAAGGGTCCAACCGTAGCCAGATTGCGATTCAGCATAGGTGGGCATTGATTCAGAAAGCGATGAACAAGTTCTGTGGGCACAAAGAAGCTATTGATAGGCTGAATGAGAGCGGGAAAAAATGAGTAGGATCGGGTATACTTCCACTCATGTTGTCCTCCATCTCTCTAATTTCCATATGTTTATTTTTTGAATCGGTTTAATATATATTCATATCTGCAGATTGATGATGCTGTACAAATGTACAAGAGGATACAACCTTTTACCATCATGCATTGCTGGAAAAAACTTCGCAATGAGGCCAAATGGAACAATAAGTTTCTTGAGCTAAACAACTCCACATCACTGGATGGAATGTCATCTCTTCCAACTCAAGGCCATACTGCGGCTGGCCATGCAGAATCTGGGAATGAGAATATAGACACATCACGTCCTGAGGGTAGGGATAGTGCGAAGAGGCGTAGATCAAAGAGCTTCACAGAGACATCGTCATCTAGTACGGCTGTTGAAGTCCTCCAGCGGTTGCAGGAGAAATCAGAGAAGACCGAACTGAAGCAAGACCAGCAAATGGCTGAAATTCTTAGCAGGAAGGATGAAAAAATTAAAATTCAAAGGGATCCTTTCAACCTTCAGAAGAAGCATATGAAAATGAGTATGCAGCAGAAAAAGAAGGAAAATGCGATTAGAGAGAAGGAGTCAGAGGCTCAACTGATTTCAGCTAAGTCTAGTATTATGTCGATTGACATTGAGAAGATCCCCCCTTATCTGAAAAACTATTATCTTGGCATGCAGCGGCAAATCATGGAGCGTAGAGGGTTCATCAGCCCCTCGAACAATGAAGACTAAGGAGCGTGTGTGTTAGATATATGTTAGAAGGGAAAATGTATTGCAATGGTGAAGAACCTGTTGTGACAAATAATAGTCAATGTCAATCATCCACTTGTCAGGGTCTCTTTGTAACTCCTCGGGATGTCTAGCTCTCTGAGCTATTCCCACAAAATGTGTATTATCTGAGTCCTATACAGAATGGGCAAATACAGTTTAAGATCAGATAAATCAAGCTTTCTGGGTCTGTATACATGATGAGCATGCAAAACATAAAAGACATCATTTAGTAATACCTGCTGAGAGCAAATTATATAAGGGACTGTGTCACCAGCTGAGCAACCAGAGTAACCATTTTCAGTATGTTCTCATAATTGCTAGGACAGTTAAACATTAACGAATAGCAGCTTCTTGAACTACAATAATATTTTATTCCAAAGTGTCCTCCAAGTAAATTGAGATTGATAGAAGTGATAGTGTTGGGAAGGAACAAAACTAAAAGGAACTGCACCCAATTCTGTTCTTTCTGTTATAGCTGGTGATTAAATTGTACTGCAATCTTCAGTTTCCAAATGCTAGAAAATACAAAATGTCATATATTTCTTATCATCATGCAACAAAATACAAAAGTTCATGTAAATAGGAGCGTCTGACAACTAAAAACTTCATGCTACTATAGTTCCTACAACTACAGACCTGTGCTTAGGAGCATCAGGCAACTAATTCATGCCACTACAGTTCACGTGAGCTGCCAATAAAATACATCAGGCAGCTGAACCTATAACTACAGACTTTAGTTACTATGATTAGGAGCAAAAGGACTAGAGCATTGGCCGTATAGCGTCCACATGTGTTCCATCAGGTCGTTCTGAAGCAATGCTGCCGTCTCTCTGTCCTGAATGATGTTTTGTGCATCAACAAGTTTCTCAATTCCTGGGATTTCTCTGTCTTGGTTAATAGGTGGGTCAGCCACTCTGGGCCATTCTGATGGGTGGACAGTCGGTAGTTGAACCCCGCGCTCATCTTCAACTACCATGTTGTGAAGTATGACAGAAGCTCGCATGATGGAATTAAGTACTTTTGGATTCCATAAACGAGCTGGCCTATGCAAGATTTTCCACTTAGCCTGTAGGACACCAAAAGCTCTCTCCACATCCTTTCTACATGACTCCTGTCGCTCTAAAAAAACCTTTTGCTTGTTGCTAACTGGCATTGGAATGCTTTTCACTCGTGTAGCCCAATCGGGATAGATGCCATCTGCTAGGTAATATCCAAGGGAATAGATGTTGCCGTTGATATGGAACTCAACAGAGGGTGCCCTCCCATTAGCCAAATCATCAAAAACATAGGAACGATGCAAAACATTAATGTCATTGTGAGACCCTGGTAAACTAAAGTAAGCATGCCAAATCCTAAGATCTTCTGTCGCCACTGCCTCAAGTATTAGAGTTGGCTTGCCTTTATACCCTCTGTACATGCCTTGCCAACCAGTTGGGCAGCTAGACCATTTCCAGTGCATGCAATCGATGCTGCCTATCATTCCCGGGAAATCTCTGGCCAAATTGACGCTTAATATGTGCTCTATCTCCTCACTTCTGGGAGGACGAAGAAAGTTTTTGCCAAACACCTTGATCACAGTCATAACAAATTCCTTCAAGGTCTCTAGGACAGTACTCTCTCCCATTTTCAAATGATCATCCAACTCATCAGCTGGGCCTCCATATGCTAGCATCTTCAGAGCCACCGTGCACTTGTGGAGAGCAGAGAATCCTAATTGCCTAGCAGCATTTCTCCTCTGTTGGAAGAACCTATTCTTGGCTGTGACCTCATCCACCATTCGAAGGAACAATTCCCGTCTCATGCGAAACCTGAGGACAAAAATTACAGTTTTTTACCAAAATAATTCAATGGGTCATGAAAATGGAAACTAGGCCAAAGATTGTACCTCCTTCTAAAATGCTCCTCACTGTAAAGTGGACGTTCAACGAAGTAGTCCTGATTCAGCTGCCAGTCTGCTGCAAGTCGATCACGCTTGTAAGTCCTGTGGCCTGGGACCGAACCTCCCCAAGGGCGTTTTTGTGGCGTCTGGATGAGGACGGCCACGGCGGCTATGATCTCATCGTCGTTGGAGTATGCTGCAATTGTCCCGAACATTGACATTTTAACGTAACTCCAAGCCATGGCCAAAACAACCGCAGTCGAGGTCTGAAGCCAAGCCGATTTAGGGACAAATTAGGCACAAATCATGGGCTTGAGAGGGATTGGAGGGGATTGAGAGGGATTTGATCCCCTATAAGTCAAAATCCCTCTCAATCCCCTTTGATCCTCTCCAATCCACTCGGATTTGGGGCAAAACGCACAAGCTCTAAAAGGAAATGTGACATCGAACAAGCAAATTGCCAGAAAATCAGATTACCCGTGTTCTGATCGACTCTGTTGTCCAACGCCGGCCTTGTACGGACGGTTGATTGAGCGAGCCCGCGGCAACGGCAGCTACGTCGCTGCCACCTCGAGTCCCTTCACGCAGCCGGGGCGGCAAAATAACCCCGCCATCGAGCGAAGCCGCGGTACAGCACCCAGCTCGCATGATACTCTCCGTCTCCCGCGGAAATTTTCAGCGCGCGCCCGCCAAACAAACTGTCCGCTCGGGGCCTCTTCTTTTGCCTGTGCGCTGTTGGAAAACAAAGATTTTGGGTCCATGACCCATTTCCGGTGCATGACCCAAACACCGGAATGGGTCTAGTATTTAGGTAACGGCGGTTGGAGATAGTCTAAAATACTTATCTTTCTATATTTAAAATTAGGAAAATTGTCTCATACTATCAAAAATTTCTGAGTTTTGCTTTATACTTCCTGGTGCAGTTTGATATCATTGAAAGTTTACTCCATTACCTTTTTATACCACTACTAGTTATTTCCGTTAGATTTTTTTTACAATATTTAGCTAGAGGTAAAGTGAAATGACTATACTACCCTTCCTTTATACATGTAATCTCTAGGCCCATTTTTTCTCGTTCTTTCACGGGCCGATCTGGCTGCATCGCTTCATCAGAGCATCGTGAGCGGGCCACACGCGCCGGAGGAGCAGGCGAGCAGCGCATAGGAGAACCACGACCAGAGGAGCACTGCGAGTAGCAATGCGCATGGGAGGAGCAAGACGCGTGGTAGCAGCCTGGTCGTCTCCAAGGTCAGTCACAAGCTCATAGTCCCTAGCCCCCTCTTTCACAAGTTCTAAATCATCCCACAGGACTAGCACGACTACCACAGGGGCCGCGGAAGACAGCTGCAAGACTGCGACGGGCTGTCAGAGGCTGGCTGCAACTGGGGCGGCGGTGTCCGGTGGCGGCTACGGCTGACTCCTAGGGCTGTGGCGGGAGGCTTCAATGGTGGCGGCGGCGGGAGACAGCGACGGGGGTGATGTTTTTGACATTCTCCTATGCATGCAAATCAAACTATAAGTTAAATTCGTTTATCTCAAAATCTATATGTGAAATACACGAGAATTTAATGCTACATAGTATTTGTCACTACCTTGTTTTTAGATGTGAGAGAAGTGAACAATTGGCATGCATAAATATGTGGGCTGAGTGAGAGGTGAGGGAGGAAGCAACGTGCATGGAAAAGATCAGTTGTTATTCTTTTTACAAAATCCATGGTAAATTCTGGTTTGACTCAAAGACTTTCGGCATACACGGCTTACATACATGAAAAGCTTGTCAAGTGTACTTTCCAACGTAACAAACGACACGCGATTCAGAGTTTTCTACACCAAGTTACGTCTATTTGAAGACTCGCTGCAGGGGCAGATCAGGTGACGCGCATGTAGCAGCATTGATGATGAATGTGGGTTTTGCACGACTTGTTTGGACAAGGTTCTACTATTCAAATATCCATCTAGGGTTGGCAAGGACTCCATATATAAGTTCTCCACAGATTAAGTATTCCAAAACAAGAAGTTTGAAGATAAGAAGAAAAGGCTCTACTCGAATTCGGTTTGGCTGTCAGAGCATCCCATACTAAAATAGCCCAAACTGTCTCGTCCAAAGTCCGTTTTAGATGTGTGAGTACCTGTTGGAAAGCTAACTTTATGGCCTACATGATGGATAGGGTCTAGGACACCAATTCCTTCTGGTTTCATCACAAAGGCCGAAACAAACCGTCGGCAGTCCTGATAGGTTTCTATATTTTGTTGTATATGATTCCTAGTTAGTTTCTAACCTATGTAATGGCTCCATAAGTCGTTGTAAACGACCCAGGAGGGCAGACAACATTTAATATACATATATTTTTGCAGCAATATTGCTCTTGTTCTTCTCCTAGGGTTTGAGCCGCCGCCGCCAAACTAGAGAGGGGAATTGGGAGTTTCTGTTATTGATTGTTCTTGCTTTTCCTTTCAGAGAATTGAGGGAGCAATAGATCCACTTTTGTGTGGTTGAGTGGGTCATCTCTTGCGTGTGGTTTTGTGAATTTGTGGTGAAAGGTATGCTTCAAAGGTAGCACGTTGTTCATCATCTTTGTTAATTACATGGTGTCTCTAGATTCTACGTTAAGAAAGTCAGGCACCCCGTATTAGGGGGTGTTGAAGGCTGGCTGTGTCCAGGGGCAGTGGCGTCCAACTGTGATTAGTGGCAACTGCAGTCAGCTCCGACGGTGGCGGTGCGGACGGCGGCGAGAGGACATGACCGGGTCAGCGGCAATATGGCTGCTTTCGATCTGGATGATATCGGGGTTATGTTTTGACTTGAGACTAAGTGCAAACATGTCCTATTTAATGGGAGATCCACTAAAGTTGTCGAAAATGGTAAAATGGGTAACAAAGTAAACTTTTGATGGTATTAAATTGCACCGGAAACTTTCGATGGTACAAAGCAAAACTTAGGAATTTTCGATGTCGTGGAACCAATTTTCCCTTTAAAATTTGTCCAAAATAGTTGTCACTCTAGACTACTACTTGTTTCATTAATCATCTCTTATTCAAATTTCGCCCCGTTCTACCCCCAACCACTCTCCCACTCTTAATCATATATCATTTAATAAGGGGCACTATGGTCTTTTTTCTGAAACCTTAATTTATGCTAAACCACCTAGAACGACAATTATTTTGGGACGAAGAAAGCAACTACCTAATGAATTTCTTAGCTTCTTTTCTAGATTTTGTAGCTACAGATTCTCATAGTTTGGCTGATAACCAGAAGCTTTTCTTAGCTTCTTTTCTGGATTTTGTAGCTACAGATTCTCATAGTTTGGTTGATAACCAGAAGCTCTCCAAACTGGGCCTTAGACAGCTCGGTAGTGGGCTTCTCTACTTGCTAGTTGGGCTAGCCCGGGTGGTTCTAACATTTTTCACGGGTTAAGGTCTACTTCACGGTGGTTCTAACATCCTAGCACACCGGGACGCTTTCCAGACCTCTAAGGTTTGGTTGTGTTTGAGATAGCTTTTCTTTAGATTGTTACTGTGGATTTTTTTAATATAATGAATTAATATTTTAAAAAATAAATTCATAAATAGTTTAGAATATGTGGTCTAATCAATGCGGTAGAAGAAAGTTTTTTGAGAAATTGTATTTTTAGAGGCGTGGAGCAAATAATCCGTTTCAAAAATCTAAAGAAAAAGCAGAAAAGAACATAGCCTTTGTTTGAGATAGTTTTTTCTTTAGATTGTTAATGCGGATTGGTTTTTTGATTAATGCAATAGATTAATATTTTAAAAAATAAATTTCATAAATAGTTTAGAATAAGTAGTTTAATCAATGCAGTAGAACAAAGTTTTTTAAGAAATCATATTTTTAGAGGCGTGGAGCAAATAATCCATTTTAAAAATCTGAAGAAAAGGCAAACAAGAACACAACCTAAATGGTGCGATTTTTAAAAAAACTTTCATACATAAGTTTCTTAAAAATTTTAAATAAATCTATTTTTCAAGTTTATAATAATTAATACTCTCTCAATCCTAAAATATAAGCACTTCTAGAGTTTTTCACGTTGATTAAGGTGGGGTGAAATTAAATGGAGAAGGATGTGATTTGTTGGGATGAAAAAGTAGGTAGAGAAGTTAAATGAGATATGGTTGTATTTGGTTGAGATAAGGAAATAGATGGAGAAGTTATTTATATAAACTAGAAGTTCCTATATATTAGGACTACAGAGTACTTAATTAATTATAAACTAATGGAGTGCCTTAGCCAAGCGGCTAATCGCTTCAAACTGAAATTCGAAGGGAGTTGAATAGTTTTCTCTTCTTGCAAGGGGAAAAAAAAAGAAAGGATTCATTCAAAGTGTGTTCTTTTTTGTTGAATGGTTGAATAGCTGAATGATTTGTGATAAACTATTTGATGGTATAAATGAATGAATTAACAATTATAAAGTAGAAAAATGGACTTTGTTGGGTACCCCAAATATTACACTACTGTATATTCTTCTGCATGTCACCGCGATATCTAATAGGTGGGATCTATACAAGCATAATAGCCACCTATCCTCACGTGTACATGACCGCTTCCAAATGCACACCAATATAACACTTGAAATACCAAGTAGTAAACAGGAGAAATACTTGACAAGATAACTCACCAGTCACACCCGTTATATGCTCGTTAAACCATTCGATCATGGCGACCAGAAAACAGGGACCGATCTACAAGGAGTATATCAAGCGAGGATTTCAAACGTTCAAAACCCATACTGATACAAACTAGCCCTAGGAAGAACTAGTTCTGTACTTTCATCTTAGCTAGGATATCATATTAATATAGTGTACAGGTACATAGGCTGACATGCCAAATTTATTTAAGGTTCTACGGAAGCTTGTCTACCCAAAAGAGCTACAAGCATACCGACTAGGGTAACTCCTAGTAAGAACCATCCTATAAATCTTCACCACCCACAGGATAGCACTCATCACTAGGCATTCCATCATCTGCAAACAAGTCTAAATATAGCAATAGCAAGATTAAGTGTCAATACATTATCTAATAATGTACTGGCAAGATAATATCTAAATTTCTACATGCAAAGGTATATCAAGGAAAGCTTGTGGTGTAGCTAAATTTGCATAAAGCAAGTTTTAGTTGGCAACATTTTTCAATAGCATTTGTAAAATGAAACCTATAATATTTTCATAGTAAAATGTCATGGCATAAGCATATACATATACACATAGCAAATTACTATCCTCCATGATAGTAGTACCAATAACATCAATTAAATTCAAATATCAAAATTTCAAGAAACAAGTTCAAATGCATTTAGAAAGATCCAAAACTATACTCCTGGCACTTCACTATGCTGCCCATAACTGCAGGCACGGCTAACCGATTAGTTTCTACTCTACAGAGTTCGTACATCTTTACCTACATGACGCATAATAGTAATCATGTAAAAACATGCCACGCGATATAGAAAAGTACCTGTTTTACTATCTACGACGAAGCTAACCCATTGCCTATGGTCCAACCTTGCATGAGTATGGTGAGTGAGAATTCCACACTAAGTCCAGATCCTTAGTGTTGTCAGGACGATTGGCCTACCGAACCTGACGCCGTGACGAAGCAACCCGTGAGGCACTACACTGTTATATTGGACATACTTAGACGCTCATGTTGCTAAGTGAACAACCGTTCCTTCGCGATAAACATGAGTAGTTCCTATAAACTATTAAACATGAGTAGTTCCTATAAATTATCAAACAAGATTAGCTCATACTACGACAGCCTCCCAATGCAAGGTTAGATAACAAACAACTTCTCAACTAAGGTTATCCCATACTAAGACATGTGGATGTACTGTATACACAGATGGTGACAAAGAATTCAGTTCTTAATCAATCCAAGCGAACACTCCCACTATCGGTATACAACTATCACATATATATACCACTTGCCGCTCGAGTTTGAAAACCAAGTTTTCATCATTTTAGTTCACAATTAATTTGAGAGTATACTTCTGATTGAAAATTTTAAATCATCAAAACTTGAGTTTAAAAAGTTGCCATAACATCCAATAGAAGTATTTAAGCATGGCTAAGCATATTTCACTTTTAAACTTACACATTTAACCCATATGAGTGCAAGAAAAGTACTTCAACCTATCCTATGGCTACAATAGGGATAAGTAATTCTCAAGAAGGCATATGCAGCAATAGGCTATCTCTACCACTTACAAACATTTTAAATATCGATATTTCAATTAAGTATGCAATTTATAAATCAACACAATTTTGCCTTGTGTCTTAGGTTGCAATATGGTCAAGGAGGTGGGGAAAAACACTTGCCTTGCTGAACTTCTTTTTCCTGATAAAAATTGGGTTCAACCTCCTCACCGTCAACGGAATTTTCTTCTAAAAATAATTAACAACATCGAGTAAACACCAAATTATGCAAAAATGTAAATATTCACTAAAATGCATGAATTTTCCACAGGTGTTTGGTTCTGTGTTGAGATGAATTTTAGTGGAAAAATATTTACTTTATTCAACTCTATGCAAAAGATATTAATTTATTAAGTTTCTTAGTCATTTTATATGCCTCATTTAAGTATTTCATTTTTATGGATTTTTAGATGTGCTCTCTATGCTGGTTGTGCCAAATTTTAATCTACAGAAATAAAGTTCATATTTTTCTAAGCCCAACAAATCTAGATTCATAATTTTTGGAGTTGATATGAATTTTACAAATTAAAGTATATTTTGTGCTATACAAAATTTTAGAGGTGTTTCATGTACAGGAGTGCCATGTTTCAGTTTATAGCAATAAAGTTCGCAATTGTGTGATTCCAACAAATTTTGTTTCATCCCAAATAGAGTTAAAATGAGTTAGTTATAGATTTTACAAATTTATAGTTTTTCAATTGAACAAATAATACATTAACCCTTTTCTTAAAATTTTTCAGATTTTGAAGTACATGGGTCCACCAGTCAGTGAAATATAGTTTTCAGAAAACCCCCCGGAAGTCCCAGGAAACCAACTCTTGGTCCTAGCACATGTTTAAATCAATTTTCATTAAGAGCCCTTGGGCTTCTATAGTTATTACGAATCAATCCGGTCCTACATGTGAGTGAGTAGACAATCTTACAGTTTAAACCCTATATTCTGTCAAATTCACCGGAGAGGTCCCTGTCCGAGGCTAGAACAGGGTAGCCATGGACAGCGGCCGAATTTGGCCTCGCCGGCGGTGAACGGTGGGCAATCTCGCGACGCGGTCAAAATAAAAGTTGTAAAGAAGCTCGATGCGGACCCGTGGGTGCTAATTTCATGGATGGAGGTGGTCGGGCTTGGCTGCAGCGGCGGTGTGAACGGCGGCCGGTTTTGGGCTACACGTGCATGCGAGGTTCTAGCTCCGAATCAGCTAAAGGAGTACATGAAAGTGCATCTACGGGGCATATAGAAGCTCACCGTGTAGTTAGCGAAGCCCAGCAAGGTTGGTATGACGGCGGCGGTGCAAGAGCGGTTCGACGACGTGCCGGAGCTCTAGAAAGATGGTGACGGCAAGATCTGTCAAGGGAGCACCCAATCCAGAGCATGCATGGGGTTAAGAGCCTCTAGGATATGACGTAGGTGCAAGCAATCGACCTAGGACTCACCGGAAAGAGGAGGAACGACGATATCGGCCGGTGGCTGGAGTTGAGAAAGAAGGTCTGGATCTGGCGTCCTCGGGGTTCTTAGCTCGTGGGACTTGGTGTACAAGGTCGTCTTGCTCCAGCGACGGCGTTGGCCAAAGGACATGGCCGGATTCCAACCGAGCGACGAGAATGGGATCAATGCAGTGGTGAATCTCTGGCGAGGCTAAGAGCACAACGCACGGCATCATCGGGTGCTCAACCTACGCCACAAGGAGAGAAGAGAGCACATGAGAGTTAGGCATGGATTGGAGATCGTGTTTAGGCGAAGCTCACCAGAGATGAGCAGCGGCGGCAATGGATCTCGCCAGCACCAGAGAGGATACTGCCATTCTTGGGAGCTCCCATGGGCGTTTCTTTGGGTGTCACCGTGGAATGTGACGAGGACGAGGCTGAGTCAAGGATGGAAGAGCGGCGCGGTGAGACATGGAGGTCGTCGAGCATCGCTCGGAGCGGTGGCGTTTGGGCACGTTGACGCGTGCTGCAGCACGTGTCGCGCTCCCCCACGGCGGTGGCTAAGTGTTCAGCTGCTTGGTGACTGACAGGTGGACCCCACAGATCCCCTGGCTCCTCTTGTTAGTGAAAGAAATGAGAATCTCTCGTGAGAGGCTAAGTGTGGAAGCTGTTGTGATGAGCTGTATTGCTTAGAGGTTTATCCCATTCCTTTGACTGAGTTTAGGTGTGAGAAAAATTCTGTAAGCAGGTGGTTATATGGTCTACAGACATGCCAAAAATCTAAGCTTGGAGACTTATAGATTTAATCTGGGGAAAATGTGAAATGGGCTCGGCAGCAGCAAAATCTGCAGTTACCAGACTTTCCAGTGACTTTGCACTTAACATTTTATGGAAAGATCTAGTGAGTTTGATTTTGCCAATTTTTCTGATGGTAGGCACCAACATTTTAAAACTTATGACAGAAATTCATTGGTTGATAAATTATCATGAAATTCTGACAAAAATGTGAAATTGCCAGCAGATTAGATCTAGGTTTCAAATTTATGCTGTTTTTAGGAATTTTAAATGGGGCACCAAATCAAATGATAAAATTATGAAATTTTTACAGTGGGTTCCAGATATTGTCTATCTCTTATGAAATTTTTCCCACGAATTTATTCGTCCAAATTTTTGGTTTATCCATCCATATATGCACTTAACTCCTATTATGCATTGCAAAGAAAATAAAAAAAATATGGAAATTTAAAGATGCACACCAAGTATTATTTCTCCTAATCATTTCTCACAAGGTTTTCTTTTAAACTACCAAAAGTTGGTATGTTATAGATTTAAAACAGTATTACAAGAAAATCATATATACATTTTTTGCAAAAAAAAAAACACCTTTCACAAGCTCGGAAAACATGCACATTTAACTGTTCACTCGTCAAGCAGGAAAAAACACAGTAAAATAATTGGCGCCAGATTTATTTTTCGTTTTGAATATAAATTCCACACCAAAAATAGAGGTTTTGGAGAAAACTCAATTATAATGTTACAAAGTGTAGGATCGAAACTATGGCTACGGTGATGAATGTAGCGTGGCAACCTTTTCGTTTAGTACTCAAATCCACTCGATTAACGTCATCACAAAAGTTTACGCAAAAATCATCTCGTATCTTGAAATGAAGATTTCATATCTCATGAAGGGATGGTTTTACAATCACTTCCTTATGGAGAGCCCACGCATGAGCCAAAATCACACTCGAGTAAACTCTTCGCACTCCGTGAGTCACCAAGCCTTCGTACTCCGCGAATCACCGAAACTTCGCAACCTACAAGTCGTCGAAGTTCACACTCCGAGCCACCGAACCTTCGTACTCCGCTTCGCTGAAGTTCGCACTCCGCGAGTCATCGAACCTTCACACTCCACGAGTTGTCATTGAAGTTCACACTCTGTGAGTTGCCGAACCTTCGCACTCCGCGAGTCGTCGAAGTTCGCACTCCTCGTCGCCGAACCTTCGTACTCCTCGTCGTCAAAAGCTTCACAAAGCTCTTCAAGCTAAAAGCTTAGTCTTCATATTTCTACCCATCTCCAAAAGCCACTAAAGGAACTCCCCAAGGTGCACCTCCTCCACTAGCCCTACCTAGATAAATGGGTGGAACCCTAAAGGAAATTTCCTTTTTACCCTTACATCTCATTGAACTCTCTCTGAGCCTAAGGGACAAAATGGTCATTTACATTTTTTTCTCTTCTTGTTTTTCAACCATAAAGTGATGCCAATTTTCCATCACAATACTTCAATTATGTGCACTTGGTCTTATACAATGTCATATATACATATATACATATATACTGTAGGGGAATAATCAAAGAGAGATCGCACCTAAAACATCTATAGTAAGTTTTTTTTACAGGGGGTCATGCAATTGAAATCGAATCATAGATAGATAGAGTGGTGGGAAATTAAAAAAACAAACAAACATAATGTAATGGTAAAAATTTTGCACCATGAATAGAGAGACGGGCAAACACAACTGCAGTTTTCTCGTGTCCTCCATGCCTATTGGCAACAGGATAATGCCTTTCCCTCTGCCGCAATTGCTTCAAACTTGTAGCGCCCCTCATCATTCCAGCCCTAGTGTTGGTTAGCAAGGCAATTGGGCAACTGTCAGTGCCCGTGGCTTCAAGGACCTCAACACCTGGACAAGCTCTGCTTTGAGCTAGGTTGCAACCAAGAGCATGGAGAGGTGCGAGGTAGCAGCAGGAGTGGTTTGGAGATGAAATAGCTCAAAAGGCAAAGTAATTAATCTGCATCTCCGTTGGGCCAAGCTATATGAATCTATTCAATGTGCCCAAAGCGTGTTCTTTTTGCCAGGATGGAATAGAATAAGAATATATACGATTTTCTAAGCTCCTAAACAGTATAATTTTTATAAAAACTTTCTATATATGAATTTCTTAAATATTGTTTAAATATTGTTTTTCAACTTTATAATAGTTAATTCATTTGTTTTACCTATAATCATTTAGTTATTTAGCATTTCATTTCATTCCACTGGTAATATACCTGTGCTAATGCTACGGCGATGTTTTATAGAAAAAGAATCACTGCAGAGAGTCTAACCACCTTTTTTTATTGTTATATTTCTTTTGAAGAACCAAACACAATATTAATACACATTCAAGAACTTAACATAGAAGCCCAAAAATTATCTGATAATAGACGCTTTATTTAATTCGTAATATTCCTTCTTCTGATAACAGAAGACAAATTATGTCAAGGGGCTATGCATTAAAGCAAGAGTTACTGATGGCATATGCTGACAAGTAAAGATTAAAATGTACTTAAAGAAAAAGGAAATACGTAATACAGTTTGAAACTTGATGCAGCACGGATATGTCTGAATTTTTTTAGAAGATACACAAAACTTGCACAATATTTATACAACAATCATTGGTTAGATGTTTGCTCTGAAGAAAAACAGTTATATTTTAATCATAAATAAATAGAATAGACCATGCAATTCTTATTCAATACAAATACAGTCATGAGTTCATCCTATCTTGGCAGAGCTGGTCATGAAGACATGCAAATAATTAAAAAAGAATCAACATTCATCGACAAGCTTAACTAAACTCTGATTCTTGTGCCTGCTTGGTACCTCTGCCTTCTTACCCTATAATGCCATGGTCTTCCCTTTCGCTGCCTTGACGATGACAAAATCCATTTGTTCCTCTATATAGATAACCTGGTGGTTTGGTTTAAGTAAATTTCAACCGAATTTAAATTTTTTTAAAATAAAAAATCTAAAAAATTCTAGTAGATAGTATTTGAATTATGGATCACTGTGGTAAAGAAAGTTTGTGAAAATAATAAAGTTTACTTCATATATTGGAGCTCTATCGAAATTGAAAAAAATAAGAGATGGGTTGGGATATAATTTCTACTTTATTTAAATATAAAAACAATAGCAAGGGTTATGAGACAAAATTATGCAATATTATATTGTTCTTCTGGAGATATCCATAATTTTTTTCTAAATTTTCTACAATTTTCTACAATTTTTTCTGTAATTTTTTCTTTTTAGCTTTAACATACACAGCTACAACGGCTTACTGTGCGGTTACCACATGATATCGCGTGGTAACTGCAAGCTAACCACAGTAACTACAATCTTACCATGAGATTTAAAAATATTGAATTCAAATTTTTGGAGATAAAATTTGTGCGGTTTAGGCGGTTATTGCGGTAGCCGCGCGGTAACCGCCATACCGTGGGGGGTAGTAACCTCCCCCAAACGGTATGGCAATCCCTGATTGTAGGCATAATATGTTAAGGCAATTTCTACTTACCCATAGTTTAAGTCAATTAGCATAACTCCCAGTGAACATATGAACAGAAATAAATGACCATGCAAAACTGACATCTACAATTGCATGGTTGTACTACCTATCAAGCACTGGATGCAAAACATGTTACATGGATTTGAGGTTTCAGGTTTGCAACTGTTTACATGGGAATTATAGAATTCAGTGTTTGTTGTCACCTTAATTCTGGTTAATTGTTCCGAGTCTCTTAAAAAAGCAAATCAAACAACTTCGTCGTGTAAATGAAAATCAATGGTGACCAATTAATTATACTTGTTCTTCACAGCATTACTTGTTCCTCAGAGCATACTAATTTACATACAAAACTTGCACACACACAAAACCCAACTTGAGCTATCACAAGGGTTCTCTAAAAAAATAAGAGCATCAGTTATAACAATTGTGGAGACCAAATATATTTTACAGGGTCACTCACATCTAATTACAAGTGCAATAAACATGCCTTTTGCATTTCCAGCCTCTAGAAACGGGAAGGACGGGATGCTAATAGTTCACCCATCGCACCTCTCCCAGGTTACTCTAGGAAGGTTGACTATGAATATCGTCTGATTTTCAAAGAATATAATTTAAGGAGTTGGAGAGGTTCTTGTAAAACGGCAACACGTTAAAAATTACGTGATTCAGTACAAGCCATTCAATACATGTTGGATAGATTGAAGAAGCTTACACAAAGCAAATTGCAATATAGCAATTTTTCATACTACCTCAGTAGTCATCATGTAGAAAATATCTATTTGAATTTGCTATAAATTATGCCTAGAAGGCTAGAACCCTTTTTTAATAGGGATATTGTCATACCTGGAATTTTTATCCAAAATTCAGGTGCTTTATTGTGTGTAAATCCTTATTCAGGAATCAACCGAGTCACACAAATGACAAAGTTAATAACAAAGTAATTGTTTTACATATCGAATGTATTTATTACAGAGGCGAATGACATCTCTCAAAATAATAAAATCTAAGCAGCGGAATAACTACGGACGACACGATGACTTCCACTCCATGTGCGCTTGACCAGGCTCTCGTTTAGTCCTTGTAACACCCTGAAAACATACCCCATTTAAATAATTGTGAAAAAGGAATTTTAAAAAATCAATTTAAAATCCTCAAGGAGTGCTAATAAATAAAATCAGAGAAAAACCATAACAAAATGGGCCAGGAGATAATTTGGTAATACTAGGCTTAATTATCTACTTCCTAGAATTTTCTAGGATTTATTTGATTAAGGAAAGTATTTTTGGTGAATTAAATAAGCTCTATAGCATTTAATTAAAAGAAAAAGAAATAAAACACCCTCTGCCCGCTCCTGGGCCGCTTTCGGCCCATCATTGTGCCCTCTTTCCCCCTCTCCGCGTGCGCCTACGGCCCACCGGCCTGCGGCCGCTGCATCGCCCCACGCCGCTAACAGGTGGGGCCTACCTGTCAGCTTCGCCTTCTAGCTCAGGACAGAGTCCCTGTTCCGATCGACTCCGGTCGCTGTGAATCTCGCCCAAAATCCGATCGTCTCGGCCACGATCATCTCAAATTGGTTGAGGGGAATGTTGCCCCCGTCCTTCTCCACCATATCCCCAAGAAACTAGAACTAAATTGCTTATGGATGTGGGAGATTGGAAGCTTCCCGACTCGGACCCGAAGCCCTAATTCCCCGCCACCGCAATCTCGCCGAACCCGAGCCGGACTCTGCCTCCTCCCTCCTTAAATAGCAAGCCCGAGGCTCCTAGGATCTTTTCTGTGCTCAAGCCTTAGCCCTAGCAGCCTCCCGCGCCCCGGGTTCATGTCGCCGCTGTCATCGAGTCCCAGACGAGCACCACCGTCGTCTTAGCCGCCGCTAGTGCTCGCCGCTGCCTTCGTGAGCATCGCCAGTGCGCAAGGAAGCTAGGCCGCCATCTCTGAGCCGCTGAAGACCACTGGAGCACCGTCGCCGTCAAGGACTCGAAGTGCGCCCCCGCTAGAAGCTCGCCGCCGGCCCCTCCCGTCCCCATCCGATGCCGTTTCGCCCTCGGTGAGCTTTGCCCCTCTCTCCTCTACCCGTTCCCACCTTCGCCTCGCGCCGCCGATCGCCAGCGACCATTGGGTCCAGAGCCGCCGCCGTCGCCTAAGCCGACGTGGCTACCGCATAGGCTCTAGCTCAGCCGCGCCCAGATCCGCTCGGGATCTAATCTAAGCCGTAGATTGCTAGGGTTAATCTGGGCCATCCGATCGGGGGTAGATTAGATCCTAGCCTTCCGATCCATCTCAAATCCACCGATCAATTTGAGCTGTTCAATTTGATCTCATTAAATCCACACCGTTGATAATCCCGTGGACCTCGGTGGACTTGGTTCACCGTGGACCTGAACCCCCCCTCTCTCTCTGTCCTATGGGCCCTGCCTGTCAGCCGCCGGTAATTAATTCATAAATGACGCAATAAATCGGTTTAATTCTTTTAAATAGGCTTTTAAACAGTTAAAACTTCTAAAATTCATAACTAATTCATCCAAACTCCATTTAGGGTGATTCAACTTCTTTAAAAATCATGATCTACCCATTAAAAATATAATTTTGTACTGTTCATATGTGCTTATGTATTGTTTTGCTCATTTTTGTTTATTGCCTTTAGCTGCTGATATTTCGGAAGAGTCGCAATTTCTCGAGGAGAGTTCAGAGGTTTGTGCAGAGCAGCAGGGCAAGTCACACGGATTCCTCAACACCTTTGAGCATATTGTTCCTATGTTTAAAGCTATCTCTTACTTCAACTGTGCATTTTATTTTTATAATGTCATCAGAAAAGGAAGCCTTTATCCTTGGTTATGGCCTTATTGACTTGATTACATGTCATTGTACCTATGGGATAAATGTGACTAGCTAGCTTTATTTATGGGTTAGCTAGAATAATTCTAGGAGTCTGCTTAGCCATGCATAGCAAACTATAGAATAACTTATGGGCTATAACTCTAACCTTGAATACAATGTTTACTTCACATGAAATGATGTTTCAGTTCATGACTGTGGTCATGTGAGGGAGTCGTGGTTGTGTGAGGATAACTTAATGGTCCACTAAAACTTGATTAAAGGGTGGGTTGTGAGCACCAGGGTTGAGAATGTTGCTAGCGGTGCTCATGATAGTTAAGGACCGGTTCGCAGACTACTTGTTGCGAAGCAACACTCATGCTAACCACAAGCCAGAATGGGTAATAGCGGGAACTAAAGTGTGATCTGTTCAACCAGAGGCCCCATGGTGTGTTGTGGCTGTGTCAATAAGACTACCATGGCTACGTCAATAAGTCCATGTCTTGGGCGTTGGATCATTTCCCTGTTGGGGGCCTGATCAGCTCCTGCCGGAGATTGGTGGTCTAGCGGGCGGTATTGTTATTGTACGAATTACATGGAGGGTCCTGTCACAACTCCTTTCTGAGGTACCATGGTGGTATCAGGGTGCACAGTGATGTGTTGTAGAGTTGTGTCTTGTGGGTAAATTGGTACACCTTTGGCCAGAGTAAAACTATTCGAATAGCCATGCCCGCGGTTATGGATGGGCCTAACAATGTTTTCTGTGATTAGTCCCACACTACTTTAATTGATTACTGAATGGTGAAACATGGTTAGCTCCAGGTTGGAGTGGTTGGACCTATATTTTTTTGGTGAGCGGTATAGTGTTAATTAATATTGTTTAATAATTAATGTTTTATTACTCTCTCTTAAATGCTTTGTTAAATGCTATTATGCAACTTGAGCCATATTTTGCCATCCTTTGTTATCCTGTGCACTTGCATATTTACTGTGTGGCTTGTGGAGTATTTCATGTACTCACCTTGCAATCAACGATCATCATTTAGAAGAGTACTACAGCGAGGAGGATTTCTTGGAGGATTAAGCGGGAGCCTGGTCAAGTGCATGGAGTGGGAGTCGTCACGTCGTCGTCATAGTTTATTTCCGCTGCTTAGATCTTTATTAATTTGAGAGGTGCCATTCGCCTCTGTAATAAATACTTTTGTTATTAAACAATTATTTTGTTATCAACTTTGTCATGTGTGTCTCGATTGATTCCCGGACGAGAATTTACACACAATAAAGCACCTGAATTTTGGATGAAAATTCTAGGTGTGACAGTCCTTCAAGAAGTCCTTCTCGCTGTAGTACTCCTTTAATGATGATTGTTGATTGTAAGGTGAGTACATGAAATACACTGCAAGCCACACAGCAAATATGCAAGCGCACAGATATCCAAAGGATGGCATAATATGGCTCAAATTGCGTAAATAGCATTTAATAAAACATTTAAGAGAGTAATAAAACAATAATTATTAATCAATATTAACCAACTTTATACTGCTCTCCAAAGTGATATAGGCCCAACCACTCCAACCTGGAGCTAACCATATTCCACCATTCATTATTTAATTAAAATAGTATGATGCTAATCACAAAAAACATTGCTAGACCTGCCCATTAACCGTGGGCACGTCTATTTGAATAGTTTTACTCTGGCTAGAGGTGTACCAATTTACCCACAAGACACAACTCCACGATACATCACTATGCGCCTCATTACCACCATGGTACCTCGGAAAGGAGTTGTGACAGGACCCTCCATGTAACCCGCACAACAAGAGTGCCGCCCGATGGACCATCAGTCTCCAGCAGGAGCTGATCATGCCCCCAATAGGGAGACGATCCAACACCCAAAACATGGACTTATTGACGCAGCCATAGTGGTCTTATTGACACATCCACAATACAACGTGGGGCCTCCAGTTGAATGGATCACACTTTAGTTCTCACCATTACCCATTCTGGCTTGTGGTTAGCACGAGTATTGCTTCGCAACAAGTAGTCTACGAACCGGTCCTTAACTATCATAAGCACCGCTAGCAATATTCACAACCCTGGTGCTCATAACCCACCATTTAGTCAAATTTGAGTGAACCATTAAGTTATCCTCACACGACCATAGTCATGAACTAAATGAAGTAATCAATGTTTAAATGATAATCCATAAGTTATGCTATAGTTTTCTAGACATGGCTAAGCTGGATCCTAGAATTATTCTAGCTAACCAATAATTAAAGCTTGCTAGTCACATTATTCCCATAGGTACAATGACAGGTAATCAAATCGATAAGGCCATAATCAAAGATAAGGGTTTCCCTTCCAGATGATATTATGAAAATAAATGCATAGTTGAAGGAAAATATAGCTTAAAACATAGGTACAATATGCTCAAAAGTGTTGAGGAATCTATGTGACTTGCCTTGCTGCTTTGCAAGTGCTTCCAAACTCTCCTCGAGAAATCCCGACTCTTCTGGAACGTCAGCAGCTAAAGGCAATAAACAAAAATGAGCAAAACAGTATATAAGCACACATCAACAGTACAATATTATTTTTTAATGGGTAGCTCTTGATTTTTAATGAATTTTGCAAGTTGAATCACCCCAAACGGAGTTCGGATGAATTAGTTATGAATTTTGGAAGTTTAAACCCTTTTAAAACCTATTTAAATGAATTATCCCGATTTATGACGTCATTTAGGATTTATTTTATTTTGGGAAAAGGGTTATGGAGTCAGCACTGGATAAGGGGGCGGCTGACACTTGAGGCCCACTGGTCAGTGAGAGAGAGGGCTCGGGTCTACAGTAGACTGAGTCCATTGGGTTGGTCCACCAGGATTCAACGGTCCAGATCAGACGGGGAGGAAGATCGGACGGCTTAGATTGATCAAGGTTTCTAATATAGATCGGAGGGCCGAGATCTACCCAATCATAGATCGGACGGCTAGGATCTAATCTAAAGATATAATGGCCGAGATCGAACTAAGGATGGATCGGATGGCTCGGACTTAACCGAAACAATCCGACGGCTAGGATCAATCCCGATCGGTTGGATCACGCGGGGCTGACACGGCGCTGATCTGGCTCCCGCGTGGCATCCACGACGGTGGCCACGTTGGCAATGCCGACGGTGGCGGCTCGAGTCCCTATGGTCGTCGGTGATCGGCGGCACGGCGGCGCGCGGCAAGGGCAAAAACGGGTAGAGGGGAATAAGGTGATTCTCACCGTGGGTAGAACGACGACGATTGGCGGTGAGAGTGACTGGTGGCGTGCTTCTAGCAGTGGAGCTCCTCGGGTCCTTGGCGGTGACGGTGTTCCGGCGGTCTCCGGCGGCTAGGGGGTGGCGGCCTCGCTTCCTTGCGCACTAGCGATGCTAATAGAGGCGGCGGCAAGCGCTAGCGATGGCTAGGATAACGGCTGCGCTCAACTGGAACTCGGCAGCAATGGCGGAGCAGAAAACTACGACTTTTGTCCCAACTTCCACCGAAGTCTGTGGCACAAGCCCATAGCATGTCTTCTAGGATTTGGTTGACCCGCTCGGTCTGACCATCCGTTTGTGGGTGGTAAGCGGTACTGAAGTTTAATCACGTACCCATCTCTTTGAGTCTTTGCCAAAACTTGGAGGTAAATTGGCTTCCTCTGTCTGACACGATCTTGCGTGGAACATCATGCAGACATATGATTCGGGCCATATATAATTCTGCCAACTTACCTGTCGATGTTTTGTATCGGCAATAATAATATGGGGCTACTCGTGAGACCTAAACTTGATGGATTACAAAGGAACATGAAACAATATATCCTGGTTTAGGCCCTTGATGCGAGGTAATACCCTATTTCCAGCTGTGGTGTATTGCCTTTGAGGTTTCTCTGGTGAGATTCTGTTCTACCCCAAGGGGCTCCTTGTCTCTCCTTATATACTGAGGAGGTAAGATTACAAGGTAGGAATCCTAGTTGGACTTGACTAAGGGATTTCCTTCTAGGAATACAACGTACCCGACTAGGATTATATCCCTTTCCTTAGCATATAAGTAATATGCTCTAAGTCCTGTTGCATCCCTAATTACAGGATTGGGCTTATCCTCTATCCGAGT
The DNA here is from genome assembly GCA_003991445.1 of Oryza meyeriana var. granulata. Taxonomy (NCBI): domain Eukaryota; kingdom Viridiplantae; phylum Streptophyta; class Magnoliopsida; order Poales; family Poaceae; genus Oryza; species Oryza meyeriana. Next base: position 161,391 of record RYFJ01001576.1, read on the forward strand.
GGCTAGAAAGCTTCTCATAAGGTACCCGGGGCCCATGGTCTCCACAATATTAGAGTGATTTGACACCATTTGTTGTGAACTTATATTTTTGCGAGTCGTGTGGCATGTTAAGATAACGCAGGAAACCTCTCTAAAGAAACTTTTGTGCATATGGGAGTAATTTGACACCATTTGTTGCAAATTTATATTATTCGCGACTTGTATGACATGATAAGAAAACTCTAGATACCTCTCCATCTTCCAGAAATCCAGAAATCCACAGTGATCTTCATCCCTGCTTCGATTCCCATCTTCCAGAAGCTTCCTCGCCCAGCTCCTCACCCCCAGCTATGCCGAGAGCTCCCTTCGATATCCCAGATATGTCATTGGGATCCTGGCCGATGTCGGACTGCAACTCCACGAAGCTGACGATTTTGGAAAACAAGAAGATTCTACAGCCCAAGGAGATAATCAACTGGCATCCTATTGCCGGTGAGTCAGTTTCCGCTCCAGGCCCAGGTGAGACCGTGGTCTTCACTTCTTTTTTCGACTGTGGTCTTTCTCTTCCTTCTTCTGATTTCCTCTGCCGCCTTCTTGATTTCTATCAAATTGATCTCGTCAACCTCAACCCCAATTCCATCCTTCAGATTTCTATTTTTGTGACCCTCTGGATCTGCCCCTATTTCAATCTCCTCCGATACCTTTCCACATCAAGTCATAGCCCTCAAAATTCAAAATTCAGGCCGTCACGAGATGAAATGGGCCAAATCTACAAGCTGTTGGAGAAGATCGACATGCTGAAGGGCACGGGGCTGACTGGTCCCTGGGTGGCTAGGGCATTCTTGAATCGCCGAACTCAGCCCCTGAAGGCGAGAAGCCACCTCGGGTTCGACTACCAGGGGAAGACGATCCAACCCGAGAGTACCCCAACTTCATTGACAAGAATAAAGTAACCGATACTCTGCTTGGTTTTTTTGTCAATAGAGTCTTGGAGACCGAGGATAAGGAAAGAGCCTCCAAGCCATACTGCGAGGGCAGGCCCCAAGCAAAGGTAATATATGATGTTGTAGTCATCTTGATATCCATCTGTGACAAGTGATATGAATGTCGTCCCATCTTGCAATGTGTGATATCTGGGTGTTCGCAGGAATGTGAAGAATTTGATTCCGACCCCCAAAGCCAGTCGGCTAGTGGGGCCAGGAAACGCCCGGCCAGCCCCTCGGTAGCACAACCCAACCCCATTAGGGCTGGGAAGAGACCAGCAACAGACTAGGCCACGAAGAAAGATATACCGAGTAAGGCATCAGGCGATCTATCCATCAATGATCCCAGCAGCGCCGCCCCCAGGCCACCCAGCCCCAGGACCGCACCAACGAGTGCCGCCACCACCCAGTCGGCTGCGTCAAGTATAGCCCTGACTGGGCCAAGTTCTCCACCACCGACTGCCGTGCCCATGAGCCTGACAGTCAGCAGCTCTCCGCTGCTGAGCAGGCTATCAAGCCCATCGCCGACTACCTTCACCCCCAACACACAGGGGTAGAGGTTTAAAACTTCCAAGAGGTACAGAAAATCTTCAGTCTTCAAAACAGCTTGAATAAACTTGTAATATCTTGACTATTGAATATTTCTGCAGGAAGCCAAGTAATGCTGACCCCAAGGGGACAGCGCCACCAACCCCATCGCAACCCCTGTCCAGACTGAGCCTGAGCCAGTCGTACCATAGGCCGAGCCGAAAGTCGTTAAGCCCCTGAAGCTGAGTCGACCTAGCTGGCCGAGCCACAAGCGTCGCCTAGTCGGGACATCGAAGTCAAAACTACTGTCCCTGAGCTTGCCCAAGAGCCCGCACTGCAAATCGATCTGAGGCCCAAGACTCCATCGCCTCCACTATTGTCCTCCTCTGACGAAGACAATCTTCCTAGGCTCGAGGCTCCCCCACCAAACTTCCCCTAGACATTCCATTGGTTTACTCCAAAGGGGGAAGCAGAGAGCTTCAAGCACGACGAGCAGGCGGCCCAAAGAGAAAGAGTTAACTTGATGTACGCCGCTATCGCCGCGTCAAAGGGAATTTAGGTACACAATCAATCTTGCTATATTTGCTGATTAGTGGTTCTTCAGGACTTTGTACTCTTGTTGTTTGTTTTGCTTGACTTGAATACTCCCTGAGCAGAAAGTGGTCGATCGGTCGAAGAAGATGGGCCGAGTTCTATCCGAGCTCGCCCCTCAGCTTACTTAGCTCTGCCAGCTCCAAATCGCCAAGGACGACTTGGAGAAATCCTGCAAGGAGAGGGAGGAATGGCTGAAGGGATTGGTGGACAAGCTCAGGGACGAGAACTGGGCTTAGGCAGGGATTATTAGAAGTAAGCTTCCTTCTTGCCCGAGTGACCTTGGACAAGACTTTCTGTGTTTTTAATCCTTGACTCTATTTTGCTGTAGCTCTCGAGACAAATCTCAACAATCAGTCCTTGGAAATTGAACGCCTGAAAAAGGAGCTGAAGAAGCTCGAAAAGGCGAAGTCGAAGGTAGACACCGACTATGCGAGTAAGTCACATGTCTGCCTGTGAACTCGGTCCGACTAAATGCTCTGATTTGCTGATGTCTTTGTCTCTGTGTGAGCAGCCTTCAAAGCCAACTCGCAGATCTAGTTTGGTGCCTTCGCAGAGGAGATCAAGGTGATAAAGGAATCATGGCAAGTCAATGTTGACTTGGCGAGGACTTTATTGGATATTTTGCAGCCGACTCTGGCCGGGCCCAGCTCTAGCTCAATTGCTCAGGTGGCACAATATCTCGAGGAAGCTCCAGGGATCTTGAAGAAGTACTCAGACGAGCGTATTGCTGTTGGGATTGCCTAGGCTCTAGCCATGACCAAGTCTCTCTACCCTCGAGTAAATATTGAGGCAATTGGTGAAGGCTTTGTTGAAGGCACTACTCCGAAGGAGGGCTTGGAGCTGATCAGCCAAGTGAGGGCGACTACCGAAGCCATCGCTGAAGATCTATCGATGTAAACAAAAACTTTTATGTAGTCGGTGTTCATCGGGAACAATATGTAAATATTGTAAATGTTTTTGTTGTTTGCTGTTAAATCTTGCCAAGTGCTTGTTTCCTCCAAGCCGTCATTAGTTTTACCTGACTAGACAGTTTACGTCGAGTGGTTTGAGATCAACTTAAATAAAAAGCGTTCACCTCTCAGGACTATACTCGGGAAAACTTAGCATAATCATCGTAAAACTTCGTTACATAGATAAAACAAGCTCGTACTTTATTAATGACAATAGGCATATATTATCATGTAGCCCTCGACTCACTACTAGGTTGGAACAAGTGACGTAGTGAGTCAGAGGAACGAACTTCATTTATATGTGTAAAAGAAGTATAAAACTCAGGTATAGAAAGGACATAGCTGTTCTATGTTCCATGAGTTGTTGACTAGGATGCCGTCTTCTGACTTCAGTCGGTAGTCGCCCGGACGTGTCACCTCAGTGATAATGAACCGCCCCTCCCATAAGGGAGATAATTTATGCGTATCTTTGGTGGTTTGGATTTTTCTCAAAACGAGATCTCTCACCGAAAAGGCGCGGCCATGAACATTCCGACTGTGATAACGATGCAGGCCTTGAAGATACCTTGCCGACTGGATAGTTGTGATGTCCCTTGCTTCTTCCAACTAATTTAGTTCGACCAGTCGATCTTCAGTTGATTTTGCATCTGAGTGGGCTCGAACTCGTGGTGAGCCGTGTTAGTGATATGCCCTAGAGGCAACATGGAGATGTTATATATATCACATGCTATGTTTATAATGTATTGATTTGTTCCTTGAAATAGACATTATCATTGTTGATCAATGAGTATGTGACTTATTCATGAGACTCTTAATGTCAAATATTGCTATTTCTAAATGATCCCTGATCATATATCATATGAGGAACAAATATGATTGTAATATCAGCATATGTATTGATTGATGATCATGTCTCATGGATCATGGTATGGAGATACCAAATCGATAATATGAACATATGTTAGTGAACATATGTTGGATAGACCCGCCATGAGATACTGCAGAGATTTCATGTGTCATCAGTTAGTCTCAAGTAGTGTTTATGTAGAGTCCTTACACTTGAGATCATCATGGTTCCCAACATACGTAGTAGCTTATTTTGGGACTACTAAACACTACTCCGTAACTGGGTAGTCATAAAAGTGGTCTTCGGGTTTGCTATGAAACATGTAGTGGGATATGACTGATCAAGATAGAATTTGCCCCTCCTTATGGGAGAGATATCTCTGGGCCCCTCGAAGTAATGGATTATGGAAGTGCATGGCCATGCTACGGTGATTGAGGTGTCAATCACAAGTTTGTAATCCATCACAGGATCGAGAGAGTGATTGAGCTATTAAGAGGATGACACAAGTCTCGCCTTGAGCTCAATCGATATCGTGAGGCAAAGGGATTTGTACATAAGGACATTACAGGTTCAGCCGATATGATCTTTACGTATATCTTGGGGCTAATATGCCTTGCTAGAGGCCGCTATTAACAGGGTGACCAGAAAGGCGTTTCTGGGTCGTGACAAAATATACGTGAACCTACAGGGTCACACACTTAATGGGTTGGAACACTTATTCGAATGTGATTCGAATATGGGCTCGATTCGGATAGAGATCCGAGTAGACTCTTACTGGGCCTCAGTCCACGAGGCCCGAGTAAGGTGGTCTATATATAGGGAGGCGAGGGGCTGAGGCGTTTTAGGTGTGTTTTCTGTTAGCCTTGAGCAAAACCCTAGCCGCCACCTTCCGAGCCGAACCCTAGCCGCTCACGAGTGCTAGTACACTCGCGATCGGTGTTTCAGCCCCGGACGTGTGGATACCCGTAGAGGCGCTGCTCGTTGCGGCGTTGATCGGCCGGAGATCGACTACTTCCACTACTACCTCGACGCGCGCGTGGTTGGACCGGCTTCTCCAACTCTTCCTCCGCTGCACTGCGCGTCTAGTGGTAACAATCCATGATCCCTTCTTTCGCATGATGTCCTGGTGTGCGCGGTAGAAATTTTTATTTTTGCTATCGTAGCCTACGCGTACTCCTTCAAGCCGAACTCCAACTCAGTTGGTAACATAGCCTTAGCACCATAGACTAGGAAGAAAGGGGATTGCTCTGTCACCCGACTAACCATGGTTCTTAGAGATCAGAGAATAGATGGAAGCTCTTGCACCCACCGCCTTGTATATGGTTGTAGTTGGTCGAACACCCTAGTCTTGATACCTTGTAAGACCATACCATTGGCACGCTCGACCTGCCCATTGCTTCGTGGATGCACCACAGAAGCATAATAGATCTTGATGCCGAAGTCGTCACAGAAATCTTGAAATACGCCGCCGGTGAACTGGGTGCCATTGTCTGTTATGATGCGGTTGGGAACTTCAAATCAATATACAATACTCATGATGAAGTCTTTTGCCCTTGCCGTTGTTATGGTAGCAATGGATTTTGCCTCAATCCAGTTTGTGAATTTGTCCACTGCGATGAACAAGTGTGTGAACCCTCCTAGCACTTTTTTAAATGGCCCGACCATGTCAACCCCCCAAATTGCAAAGGGCCAAGAGATTGGAATTCTTTGTAGTTCCTAAGCTGGAAGATGTGTTTGCCACGCAAAGAACTGACACCCCTTGCATGTCTGAACTATGTCTTTTGCATCTGTAACTGTAATCGGCCAGAAGAAACCCTGTCTGTAAGCCTTTTGACTAACGTTCTTGATGCAGCATGGTTGCCACAACTGCTCGAGTGGATGGATTGCAGAATCTGCTTGCCCTCCTCAGGTGTGACATAGTGCATGAGGACTCCGGATGCACTTCGACGATAGAGATCTTCTTCGACTATAAGGAAACACTTGCTTCACCGCGATCTTCTGGGAGCTCGTCTGCTAATCTTGAGAGATAATTAGTACTTCTTTTGTTGCTGGGGTAGGTTCAGCCTTTGACTGTTCAAGTATATGCTTCTTCTTGACTAACGGTTCCAATAATTGCTCGACAAAAACTCCAGTCGGGACCACTTCTCGTTTGGATCCCATGTTGGCTAGCTCGTTTGCGGCTTCATTGTATTGGCACAACAGATGTGCAATCTCTAGTCCGTTGAACTTATTTTCTAGCTTTCATACCTCCTGACAGTAAGCCCCCATGTTGTCGTTCAGATACGTCCAGTCTTTCATGACCTGGTTCACCACGAGTTGAGAATCCCGCGCACTACCAGTCGGCGAATGCCAAGTGATATGGCGATGCAGAGCCCGTGGATGAGTGCCTCGTACTCGGTGACATTGTGGGACGCTAGAAAGTGTATCTGAAGGACGTATTTGAATTTTTCTCCAGTGGGTGACACCAGGACGATGCTAGCCCTTGCTCCACCAATCCACAGAGAACAGTCGAAGTACATCATCGAGTATTCTAACTTGTCCGTTGGTGTAGCCGTCTGAACCTCCGTCCACTCGGCTATGAAGTCGACAAGTGCTTGTGACTTGATCGTTGTCCGAGGTTGAAAAACAATATCAGACACCATCAGCCCGAGCGCCATTTAGCGATTCTACCGGTGGGCTCGCGATTGTGCAGGACATCCCCGAGTGGATACGATGTGACGATTGTAACTTGATGCGACTGAAAATAGTGCACCAACTTCCAGACAGTTATAAGCAAACCATAGAGCAGCTTCTGGACTTGGGGATATCTTATCTTGGAGTCGCCTAGGACTTCGTTGATGAAGTAGATTGGCCTCTATACTTTTTGTATATGCCCATGCTCTGCCTACTCTACGACCAACACTGTGCTGACTACCTGAGAGGTTGCCGCCAGATACAGCATAAGTGGTTCTTGGGGTATAGGTGATGCCAACACGGGTGGAGACATGAGGAATTTCTTGAAGTCTTCGAAGGCTTGTTGGGCTTTTGGTGTCCATTGAAAATTGTCGGCTTTCTTCAGTAATTTGAAAAAGGGCATGACCCGTTCTCCGAGTCAGGAAATGAATCGGCTGAGTGCTGCCATGCAGCCAGTCAGCTTCTCTACGTCCTTCTGGCTAGTCGGGGGTGCCATGTTCATGATAGCGTTAATTTTCTCTGAATTATCCTCGATGCCTCGGTGGAATATGATGAAGCCAAGTAACTTTCCCGAAGGTACCCTGAAGACACACTTTTCCAGGTTCAACTTCATCCTGAATCTCCGAAGGCTTTGAAAAGTTTCTTCTAAGTCGGCGATGAGGTCTTCCTTGACTTTGGTCTTGATTACCACGTCATCGACATACGCCTCCACATTGCGCCCAAGTTGAGTATGAAGATACTGTTGGATAGCCTGTTGATACGTTGTGCCAGTGTTTTTCCACCTGAATGGCATAGTGATGTAGCAATATGCACCGAATGGTGTGATAAAAGAAGTCTTTAAGCAGTCCTGCTCCTTTAGGCTGATTTGTTGATATCCCAAATAACAGTCGAGAAAACTGAGCAACTCGCACCCCGCAGTGGAGTTGACCACCTGATCTATCTTGAGTAGACCAAATGGATCCTTGGGGCATGGCTTGTTTAAGTCGGTGTAGTCGACGCACATGCGCCATTTACCGTTTTTCTTCCGGACTAGAACTGGGTTTGCCAGCCAATTCGGGTGATAGACCTCTTTGATGAACCCGGCTGCAAGGAGTTTTGTTATCTCCTCTTGAATAGCATCTTTTCGGTCTTGTGTGAAGCGCCGTAGTCATTGTTTGACTGGTTTGGTGTTCGGCTTGATGTTGAGGGAATGCTCGATCATCTCCCTTGGTACACCAGGCATGTCGGAAGGTTTCAAAGAAAATATATCCCTGTGGAGGCCATGGGCCCTGGGTACCTCATGAGAAGCTTTTGGGCCACTCGGACAGAGGATAGGCCTAACCTTGTAATTAGGGATACAATAGGACTCGGTATACATTACCTTGCACGACAAGGAAAGGATATAGTCCTTGTCAGGCATGTTGTATTCCTAGAAGGAAATCCCTTGGTCGGAGTCCGACTGGGATTCCTACTTTGTAATCCTGTCCCCCAGTATATAAGGGGAGGCAGGGCGCCCCCTGAGGGCGGAAGGAAGAAGAAGAATCATACAATCTCACCAGAGAAATCTTAAAGGCAATACACCACAACTGGATGTAGGGTATTAGCTCATCTCGAGGGCCTGAACCAGTATAAATTGTTTCATGTTCCTTTACAGTCCATCAAGTTTAGGTCTCACGAGTAGCCCCATATTATTATTGCCGATACAAAACATCGACAGTTGACGTGCTAGGTAGGGGCATCAGCGAGATTATCTTCGACAAGCCTAATGGATTCAACCACCAGAGTCGATGGCATCAACTTCTTCCCCAGGCAAGCAATCACCTTCAGGAGCCTCGACTTCGTCGCCGACAAGTTCGGCAACCTTACTGTCGATGCTTTGCACCACAATAAAACTACGGGGCTACTCGGCGAGGGTGAATTCGGTGGACTGCAGAGGAACACAAGAGAATTATACTGGTTCAGGCCCTCAAGATGAGGTAATACCCTACGTCCAGTTGAGGTGTTATTCCTCTGAGGTGTATGTAGATCGATGATCTAGTTGTTCTTGTTGTGCTTGCCCTGAGGGACGCCCTGCCTCCCTTTATATACTAGGGGACAGGGGTACATGATAAGGATCCCAGTCGGATACGACCAAGGGATTTCCTTCTTAGAGATAAAATCCTATCCGACTAAGACTATGTTTCCTTATTATACAGGGTACAGCCTGCCGGGTGCTATCTTATCTCTAATTACATGGTCCGGCCCATCTTCTATCCGAGTGGCCCATGTATTGGTAATGAGGTACCCGGGGCCCATGGCCTCCACAGTAGCCCCTGAGACCTTCATAGTTGAGTCACAGCTGATGCCGAGTGCTCGTCCTCCACGGTGAAGGTTGCCCGAGTGCGATGCACCCGAGTACTCTTTGTCCGAGTAAGTCTTCTCTCGAGTCCTGCTCCATGTCAGCTGGCAGCGAGGCTATGAAGGGCTTCATGTAGATATATGAATAGTGTGCGCCAAATAGGCGCACCTATTAGGTGTAGCCCCCGACTTTGTGCTTAATTGTGAAGACAATTAAACATAAAGTCAAAGATCTTTAACCTGGAAGTCTTTCCCGAGTAGATTACTACGGGTATTTGTGACACTTCGGTATCATGTCAACCGGAATAAACTTTATAGTCTTGCCGAGTAGGATGCTACTCGTATATGGGACTCTTCAGCGTCATGTCAGCTGGAAAAAGGGGTTTATAGTCTTTTCCGAGTGGCGTCCCACTCAAAAGTTAGACTCCTCCGCATCATGTCAGCGGGAAAAGATTTTTATAGTCTCTCCCGAGTAGTGCACTACTCGAAAGTTAGACTCTTCCGCATCATGTCAGCGGGTAAAATGTTGCTCATGGCAACTGATGGCCACGCATGCAGGCCGAGTACCACTCTGAAAATAAATCCATGGCGTGGTTAGGTGTACTCGAGAAAGATACCTGCATCTCCAATTATAATGAAGACCAGCTTGCGATCCTTATAAGGATGTATCCTCGAGACCTGGTGAATAAAACAGATATCCAAACATATATGTTCAGCAATAAGGCTCTCATGAAGCATATCTGTTTACCTCATCGGCTCCTGTTAGCAGCACCAGCACTATAATTTCAACTCAGCCTGCGGGCGGCCCACATGGAGCATGCTACTGTAGGAACTCATATCTTGTTAGCCCAGTGCGGACGATGTAGGCCCAAGCCCATTTAGTCGGCGTCGGCTCTATAAAAAGACGGGGAGAGAGAAAAAGATTCCGTCGTCTTCCCCAAATCAGCCAATCTCTTCATCTTCCACCTTCGCGCCCAACTTTTCGCCTCCCGCCCGGCTAGGGTTAGCTGCTGCTATTCCCCACCCAAACTCGGGCGATTTCAATCCTCCCCGTTTGCTCCAAGCCCCCGATTTGCTTTTCCCCAAATCTCATCGCCTCCAGTCATGCCGAAGGTTTTGGATCTTGCGGGGGCGCCGGGAAGTTCTTGGCCGGTGTCGGATTGTGGCTCAGTGAAGCTGAAGCGGCTGGAGAGTGAACTGAAGTTGCCCAGCCAAGAGGTGATTCGCCGGCGGCCGGCTAGGGATGAGTCGAGCCCGAATCCCCGACCCGGAGAAACGGTAGTCTTTGCCTCTTTTTTCGATCGAGGCTTATGCCTTCCATCTTCTGATTTCTTCCGCCATATCCTCGACTTTTACGAGCTAGAGTTGGTGCATCCGAACCCCAACTCTATTCTTCAGATTTCTATATTTGTTACTCTTTGCGAGTGCTTCTTGGGCGTCGAACCCCATTTCATCCTCTTCCGACACCTGTTCCACATCAAGCCCCAACCTTCCAAGAGCAATATCAATGTAATTGGAGGGGCTGGTCTTCAACTGAGGAGTGATGGGAAGAAAACGTATATTGATCTGCCCTTGAAATCTTCTCTGAAGGGCTGGCACAAGGAGTGGTTTTATTGCGCCGATCTGGCTCCTTCCTTGCGCCCGTTTACTGGTATGCCACCGACGGTGTTGCCAAGCTGGTCTGCGGAGCCGACCTTTGAAGAACTGGGCCAGGCACATATATTGTTAACGAAGATAAACGACCTCAAGAAGGCAGGCTTGACAGGTCCTTGGGTGGCTCGTCGCTTCCTGACAAGGCGCGTTTAGCTGCTGAAGCTTAGGAGCTCATTCGGCTGGGCCTTCAAAGGAAAAAATGATCCTGACCGAGTGAGCAACGAGTCGGCGGACAAGAAGGAGGTGACCGCGACCTTATTCGGATATTTCTCTGAAGGGGTGATCGCGACCGAGGACGACAAGCGCCGGGTCGCGGCTTATAGCTTTATTTGGCCACGGACCAAGGTAACCTTTAATCCTTCCTTTGTGACGAATGCCCGTGAAACCGTAGTTGTTCAGCATATCATGACGCATTTGGTTGACTCGCTCGTAGTGGCATGAAGAATTTGATGAAGACTCCTGTCCGTTGTCGGCGGTCGCGTCGAAGAAGAGGCCGAGGAGTCCCTCTGCTGCCCAACCCGACTCTAAGAGAGCGGGGAAGAAACCAATTTTATATCGGGGCGAGGGGGCCATGACGGCGCGCGCCGTGAGCGGAAGCTTGAAAATAAAGGACGCCGTTGCCGTAACGCCCACGTGGTCAAGTCCCAGGCTGAGACCTGTGGGTTCGAGCCCAACGTTACCGAGCCCGGCGGCGGCACCACCAAGGGGCCGGCTAGAGCAAAGGCCGCCTGGGGCGAAGGCGCCCGAGCCGATCATACCAGAGTTGGGGCCGACTCGGGTTGATACGCCTCTGCCGACGATGACGCCGACTGGGCCGACTGCCGGAGCTAGCGCTCCGCCGGGGGACGGGCCGCCCGGCAAGAAGTTGAGGTTCTCCAAGAGGTGCGCTGCTCCGGGTCTTCCGTAGTCTTTGTGTGTTGAAGTAATATCTTGATGCCTTGGTTCGTCGTGCAGGAAACAGGCCGATATTGATCTCAAGGAGGTCGACCCGTCTGCTCCACTTGATGAGCCTGCCCCAGCTGAGCCAGCGGCCACGAACACACCTGTCGAGCCGGCGGCCGACCCGGTTGCTGAGACAGAGGCGGCTCCGACTACAGGGCCGCTGCCGCCACCCGACCGAGCGGTGGCTGCTGAAACTGAGGCCCCAGCCCCCGAGGCGCTGCATGTCGCGGAAGCCGCGGACGGAGCCCCCGGGCCGGTCCCCGAAGTCGTGGGGGAGGGCGGTGCCGAGGCCAGGACCCCGTCGCCATCGTGGTTATCGTCGTCACCATTGCCGCCGCCGCCGCCGCCGCCGGAGATCCCACACCTGCCTCGGATCAAAGCTCCTCCACGTGCAATGCCCCGGACCTTTACGTGGACAACTCGCGACGGTACCGTGAAAAGCTTCAGGTTCGATGAAGTCGCTGCAAGAAGGGAGCGCGAAAGCCTGCTTCGTGCCGCCATCAGCGGGTCCGAGGGGGTCGCGGTATGGTTCTTGTAGTAGAGCTCCAGCAGCCTTCTTGTTCCGAAGTTTGACTTCGTCTTTTATTCCGAACAGAAGCTTGTCGACCGCAACGAGGCGATGGCGGAAATCCTGGTCGAAGTAGCTCCCCACCTCGCCGAGTTGGAACAACTCCGGGCCTTAAAGGCCGAGATGGAGAAGCGTCATGCGGGGAGGGAGGCCTGGCTGAAGAGTGGCGCCGATCAGCTCAGGGCGGAGACATGGGCCCTAGCCAGAAAGATCAGAGGTAAAATCCTCGGGTACATCTTCCCGACTGAACCGTTGATGTATTCGTCCAGCTGCGCTGTTCCCGACTGCCCAGTTGCGTCACGACTGCACGGTTGAGCTCTTGGCTAATCTGTGGTGCAGACCTCGAAGCGGAGTTGAAGACCCGAATAGAGAGGGAATCGCAGCTGAAGGAGGCTGAAAAAGCCAAGGCCGAGCTTGAGAAGGTTAAGGCCGACCTGACAAAGGCCAACACCGAGCTTGACCGGGAGAAGTCCGAGTTGGAGAAAGCCGTTGTCAAGCTCGGCAGGGAGAAGGCTGAACTGGAGAAGACCGTGGCCGGGTGGGAGGCCGACTACGAAAGTAAGTCCTCAAACCGACTGTGATCTTGGCCAATCCATTAGTTATCCTGTGTGTGGCCGATTTTGACAAGCTTACTTGCCGGCTGATCTGGGCAGACATGAGAACCAATGTCCGGGCCCAGTATCAGTTCTACACGGAGGAGATAAGGTTGATCAGGGAGTCACGGGAGGCCCTTGTCGGGTCCGTGAAAGGGCTCCTTGACCTTATAGATCCCCGCCCAGTGGGAACCAGCTGCAGCAGAATCCCTCAGATAGTGGGGCATCTCGAGGATGCACCGAGTGCCTTGAAAAGGTACTCGGATGAGCATGTTATCGCCGGCGTGGCCCAGACCCTGGCGATGACCAAATCCCTATATCCTAGGGCGGATATTGAGGCCATCGGGGAGGGGTTTGCCGAAGAGACGACGCCAGAGGAGGCGCTGGAGCTAATCGCCCGGGCGAAGCCGACTGCAGAAATAATTACCCGAGACCTGGGTCTGTAAGGGTAGCAAGTTATGTAGTCGGAATATATAAACTTGTGTAAACAAACATGTGTAAATATGTGTACGGTGCCGCCAAGCTTATTATTCAGTTGTCATTAACTTTACTTGACCGTGTAGTATGCACCGAGTTAGTCTGTCAGAACTTAATAAAAACGTTCGGAGTAAGGAGCTGTACTCGGGCAACGTGACAGTCATAGTAAGGCTTCATAACCGAAGTGAAATAAGCTCGTATGTTATTGACAACGCACATATATATATGCAGCCCCCGACTCACTACTCGGTTGATACAAGCGACGTAGTGAGTCAGAGGAACTGTACACATGAAAATTATAGAACTCAGGTATAGAAAGGACGTAGCTGTTCTATGTTCCATGAGTTGCTGATGAGAGCACCGTCTTCGGTCTTCAGTCGGTAGGCGCCTGGCCGCGTAACCTCGGCTATAATGAACGGCCCTTCCCAGATTGGGGATAGTTTATGCCTGTCTTTGGTGGTTTGTATTTTCCGTAGGACGAGATCCCCGACCAAAAAGGGGCGGCCACGGACATTGCGATTGTGGTAGCAGCGTAGGCCTTGAAGATACCTTGCCGACTGGATGGTTGCGGTGTCTCTTGCTTCTTCCAGCTGATCTAGTTCGACCAGTCGGGTATTGTTGGAGTCGTCTTCTGAGTATGCCCGGACTCGTGGAGAGCCAAACTGTAACTCGGTAGGTAGCATAGCCTCGGCACCGTAGACTAGGAAGAAAGGGGATTGCCCTGTTGCCCGACTAACCGTGGTTCTGAGAGACCAAAGAACAGATGGGAGTTCTTGTACCCACCGGCCCGCATATGGTTGTAGTCGGTCGAATATCCTGGCCTTGATGCCTTGTAAGACCATACCGTTGGCTCGCTCAACCTGCCCGTTGCTCCGCGGGTGTGCCACAGATGCATAGCAGATCTTGATGCCGAAGTCGTCGCAGAAATCTTGGAATAGGCCCGCCGCGAACTGAGTGCCGTTGTCGGTGATGATGCGGTTAGGGACTCCGAACCGGTATAATATACTCATGATGAAGTCCTTTGCTCGTGCCGCTGTAATTGTTGCGACGGGTTTAGCCTCAATCCACTTGGTGAACTTATCCACTGCGACGAATAGATGTGTAAACCCCCCTGGCGCTTTCTTGAAAGGCCCGACCATGTCGAGCCCCCATACTGCAAATGGCCAGGAGATGGGGATAGTTTGGAGTTCCTGGGCTGGGAGGTTTGTTTGTCTTGCGAAGAACTGGCAGCTTTCACACTTGCGAACGATGTCTTTGGCGTCTGTTACTGCTGTGGGCCAGAAGAATCCCTGTCGGTAAGCCTTTCTGACTAACGTCCTGGATGCGGCATGGTTGCCACATATGCCTGAGTGGATCGAGTGCAGAATCTACTTGCCCTCCTCGGTGGTGACGCAGCGCATGAGGACACCGGATGCGCTCCTTCGGTATAGGTCTTCTCCGACTAGCAGGAAGCTTTTGCTCTGACGCTTTATCTGCTCGGCTTGACTGCGATCTTCTGGGAGTTCGTTGTCCGTGAGGAATTTGACAACAGGAGTCCTCCAGTCTTGACATATGTGCAACACCTCATTTGTGGTCGGGGTAGGCTCGCCTCCCGACTGATCTGGTGCCGGTTTCTTCTTGACTGATGGCTCCATGAGTTGCTCAACAAAGATTCCGGTTGGAACTGCTTCTCGCTTGGATCCCATGTTGGCCAGCTCGTCTGCCGCGTCGTTGTATTGGCGCAGGACATGTGTGATTTCCAGCCCGTCGAACTTGTTTTCCAGCTTGCGGACCTCCTGACAGTATGCCGCCATGGTGTCGTCGAGGCAGGTCCAGTCTTTCATGACTTGGTTTACCACGAGTTGAGAGTCGCCGCGCACGACCAGTCGACGTATGCCGAGTGATATAGCGATGCGAAGCCCGTGGACGAGTGCCTCGTACTCGGCGACGTTGTGGGAAGCCAGGAAGTGGATTTGTAGAACGTACTTCAATTTTTCGCCAGTGGGGGACGTCAATATGACTCCGGCCCCGGCGCCACCGATCCGTAGAGAACCGTCGAAGTACATTGTCCAGTACTCTAGCTTTGCTGTTGGTGTAAGCAGTTGGACTTCTGTCCACTCGGCCACGAAGTCGGCTAGAGCTTGAGATTTGATTGCTGTCCGTGGCTGGAAGGTGATGTCGAATGCCATCAGCTCGAGTGCCCATTTATCGATTCGGCCAGTGGCCTCGCGATTATGAAGGACGTCCCCGAGTGAAAATGCTGTGACCACCATGACCTGGTGTGCTTGGAAATAATGCACCAGCTTCCGGACTGTGATAAGTAGGCCATATAGCAGCTTCTGGACTTGCGGATATCTCGTTTTGGAGTCGGCAAGGACCTCGCTGACGAAGTAGACTGGCCGTTGTATTTTTTGAATATGACCCTATTCGGGTCGTTCAACCACCAGCACCGTGCTGATTACCTGTGTCGTTGCCGCCAGGTATAGCATTAGCGGTTCCTGGGGCAGAGGTGACGCCAACACGGGGGGTGATGTAAGGAACTGTTTGAAGTCTTCGAAGGCTCGCTGGGCTTCCGGAGTCCATTGGAAATTGTCAGTCTTTTTGAGTAGCTTGAAGAAGGGCATGCCCCGTTCGCCCAGTCGGGAGATAAACCGGCTGAGTGCCGCCATGCAGCCTGTCAGCTTCTGGACGTCTTTGAGGTTAGTCGGGGGTGCCATGTGCCTGATGGCGTTGACTTTCTCCGGGTTGGCCTCAATGCCACGGTGCGAGACGATGAAGCCGAGTAACTTTCCGGATGGAACGCCGAAGGCGCATTTTTCCAGGTTCAACTTCATCTTGAATCTTCGAAGGTTTTGGAAGGTTTCTTCCAAGTCAGCGATGAGGTCTTTTTTAGACTTGGTCTTGATCACCACATCATCGACGTAGGCTTCCACGTTGCGTCCGATCTGAGTATGCAGACACCGCTGAATAGCCCTTTGATAGGTTGCGCCCGTGTTCTTCAGACCGAACGGCATTGTGATATAGCAGTACGCTCCAAACGGTGTGATGAAAGATGTCTTCAAGCAGTCTTCTTCCCTCAGGCTGATTTGATGGTATCCCGAGTAACAGTCGAGAAAACTGAGTAGGTCGTACCCTGCCATGGAGTCAACCACCTGATCTATCTGAGGAAGACCAAATGGGTCCTTGGGGCACGCTTTGTTGAGGTCGGTGTAGTCGACGCACATGCGCCATTTACCGTTTTTCTTCCGGACCAGAACTGGGTTTGCTAACCAGTCCGGGTGGTAGACCTCTTTGATGAACCCGGCTGCGAGGAGTTTGGTAATTTCCTCCTGGATAGCATCTTTGCGGTCTTGTGCGAGGCGACGCAGCCGTTGTTTGACTGGCTTGGCATCTGTCTTCACGTTTAGGGCGTGCTCGATCACCTCCCTTGGTACGCCCGGCATGTCGGACGGTTTCCACGCGAAGATATCCTTGTTGGCTTGGAGGAAGGTGACGAGCGCGTCTTCGTATTTGGGGTCGAGTCCGGTCCCGACTAGGGCAGTCTTGGAGGGGTCGGAAGGGTCCAGGGGGATCTTCTTTGTGTCGGAGTCCGCTGAGATTCCCGACTTCGCTGCTTTTTTAGCCGGAACTTGATCTTGCTCGACTTCAGATGTGACGGCTTGCCGAATGTTGTTGCGTTCGACTGCCGCCTCTTGTGATTGGGCCAGTTCGCAGCTCTCCTTGTCGCAGGTGAAGGCTTGCTTGACGTCGCTGCGGAGGGAGAGGACTCCTGCTGGTCCGGGCATCTTCAGCACCATGTATGTATAGTGCGGTATCGCCATAAATTTGGCGAGTGCCGGTCGTCCGAGTATCGCGTGGTACGCGGTCTCGAAGTCGGCGACCTCGAAGCAGACAGTTTCTGTGCGGAAATTATCCCGCGTGCCGAAGGTTACCGGCAGGGTTATCTGTCCGAGTGGAGTTGATGACAGGCCGGGAATTATCCCGTGCAAGGGTGCGGTGCTCGGTCGTAGTTCTGAACGAGGAATTTTCATCTCGTCCAAAGTTTTGGCGAACAAGATATTGAGCGCGCTGCCTCCGTCTATGAGGGTTTTCTTCAGCCTGATATTTTTGACGACCGGGTCCAGGACGAGTGGATAGCGTCCCGGGTGGGAAACCCGATCTGGGTGATCTACGCGATTGAAGGTGATGGCCATCTCTGACCAGCGCAGGTATTGGGGGGCGTCGGCCGTAGAGACCGTGTTGATGTCGCGTGCTGAAAGCTTTTGTTTGCGCTTGGACTCGTACGCGAGTGGTCCCCCGAAGATATGGTTGAGCTCGGCTTGAGGATCTTGGAAGTCGTCAGCCGGACCTGAGTCTGGCTTCTCTTTGTCCTTGTCAGCGCCAGATGATGAAGTCTGCTCGGAGGCAAACTTTTTGAGCATATAGCAGTCTTTGGCCGCGTGTTTTCCCTTGGGGTGAAAGGGGCATGGCCCGCTCATGACTTTCTGGTAGTCGTTGTTCCGCTGGGGCCGCGACCGGCTGCGCTCCATGTTGGCCACCTCGTTGTCGGACTTCCGTTTACGGCTGCCGGACTTGTTTTGAGATGGCTCGTTGTCGGCTTTCGCCTTCTGTTCTTTTTGTCGGGGCTCCTTCTTCTCGTCAAAGGCCTCGGCGACCGCTTCAGCTGAGTCGGCATATTTATTGGCCATGTCGAAGAGCGCCCGGACTGTGGATGGTGGCTTTCGAGTGAATTTTGCGATAAGCGGAGCGTCTTTTACCCCTTTTTGAAAGGCGGCGATGACGGCTTCGTCTTTGATCATCGGGATTTGGTTGCGCTTCTTGGAGAACCTTTTGATGAATTCGCGCAAGGACTCGTTTTTCTTCTGGTGCAGTTGATAAAGATCATGCTCCGAAGCGGGTCTGTCGTAGGTCCCCTGGAAATTAGCGATGAACCGCTCCCTGAGTTGTCCCTAGGAACCAATCGACCGCCTTGGGAGACCTGTCAGCCATGTCCTCGCCGAGTCGGCTAGCGCGACTGGGAGGTAGTTAGCCATGACTCTGCTATCGCCACCAGCAGCGCGAACTGCTAGGGTGTAGACGGTGAGCCAGGACTCAGGGTTTGTCTTGCCGTCGTACTTTTCGATCCCGGTGGGTTTAAAGCCAGTCGGCCACAAGACGTCCTGTAGCTCCCGAGTGAAGCCTGGGATGCCTTCGTCTTCGTGAGGGCTCCGACTCCGATCTTGGCGATGTAGTCGCTCATGGTGGAGGCCGAAGCACTCGTTTTCGTCTTCCAGTCGGCGGCGTTCATCTTCTTCGCGTTGTTCGCGTTGGGCCTTCAGGGTGTGGCGGAGGTCCCGGTGCAGTCGAACTCGGAGGTCCTGATTGGGTCGGCGGTCGTATCAGCGACGCCGCCGGTTGTCATTATTGGTATTGCCGAGCGTTGTTTGCCGGGACTCTTCGCGTTGTCGACTGGAGCCGGCCGCCCAACGTCGTGCTGATGCCGATGAGCCTGCCACCGGAGAACCCGGCCGATTGGTCGGTATAGCGGTGTCGCCCGACTGCTGTTGCTGCTGGTAGGCAGCAGCTGTGATCATCGCCTTGATCTTGGCGATAGTCGGGGTGGCCTGGTGATCGGCCCCGAGCTGGAGTGTGTCCAGCAGAGTCGCTGCGGCCACAATGTTCTGTTGTGGCGTGACGAAGACATCGTGGTCGCCGATCTTGGTTTGGAGGATCTGTTGCTGAGCGACTCGCCCAGCCTCGCGCAGCTCGTTGTTGCGGGCTTCGCGGTTGGCCTCCTCTTGTTGTAGCCGGCGCGCCTCCTCTTGTCGCTCCTCTTGTAGTCGGCGTACCTCGGAAGGTGGTGTTGAAGCCATGAAGATCTCGCGGGAGAGGGGGAAGCTTGCCGAATTAAAGTCCGAGCTAGCACTCGAACCGCTGTTCGACTTGGTGTCGGACTCCGAAGAGTTTTTCGCAGTGAGAACGACTCCGACCTCTCTAGATCCAATCTGAAACGGCGCTTGACCATGTCCAAACTGAATCGCGGGAGATCGGGTTTGCTGCGCAGGGTAAAGATGCGCAGCGTCGCCGGAGTTGTTCGGGAAGTTGACGACTTCTCCCCTTCTCGGCCCAACTCGGGTTGGCTCAAGGCCTAGCGCAAGCCGGACGCCGAAGGAGAGGGTCGTCCCGATGTTCGGCGATGTGAAGGACTGCCGCAGGAAGTCGCTGAAGGAGACGGCGGTGTCCTGGATGCCGACTGGCGCAACGTCGGCTGGTTCCCCGGCTGGCAAGATTGGATCTACTTCAGCCAGGGTGAGATTGCCGAATTGATCGGCGGTGAAGTCTAAGCTTCCGAAGGTAATTGCATCTCCGGGGAAGAACTCGTTGCTGTTGACTCCGTTGATTGAATCCATCGAATCTTCAGATGAGGAATTCGCCAGAGGCCCCTACCTGGCGCGCCAACTGTCGATGCTTTGCACCGGCAATAAAACTACGGGGCTACTCGGCGAGGGTGAATTCGGTGGACTGCAGAGGAACACAAGAGAATTATACTGGTGTTGACGCCGAAAGTCGCCGGGTCCTGGTTCGGCGTCTGGGTGACACGCGAAGGCCTGGGAGATTTGCTTCACTCCAGTGCAGGTCCTAAAGTTCGAGGTTCGTAGGCGTGCCAGTCAATTTGACCCTGTAATTGACAAGGAGGAAAATGTTAGATCAATGAGCCAATTGGCTGGAAGCCGATCTAGACTCGTTTCATCAGCCGATGGCCGATGCACACTGTAGCACTTACACATCGGCTCAGGTCCGATGACGGCGAGAACAATAATGTAATAATAAATAAATATCATGCTAGCCGATCATCGAAGGAATATTCAAAAACCGGCTATAAGCTAGATAAAATAAGCAAGTATAACACATAAATAAATCAAACAGATCCTAGCTGATCATGATCTAGTGTTACTGGTGTTATTATGAAGGTGTGCCTGCACTCGGGCCCTTGCTCATATCGGCTCCCAAGATCTTCGTCCGCTGTCCGGGCCCATGCGCTGGTCCTTACCCGGGCTCATGCCCGGGCCCTTACCTGGGGTCGTGCCCGAGAACCTGCTTGTACTTGTGCTTGGATCGGCAGAATGAACCCATCGGCTATCCTTAGCCGATTGTGAAAAAAACAATAATACAGGCAAGAACAAATAATAAAATATGCAATAACGTAAACGATAAATAATTGATAAGCTAGCCGACTGCTTAATAAAGCGAACACAGGATAAAACAGTAAATAAATGTAGTCGGCTTTAACAGGTAACTTATCGGCTAAGAGCGCTCCGATAACACCATCGCGACAACACCATCGGCTTAATTAAGAGTAAAGCTATCATTGTCAGTCTAGTAGATCGGACCTAACCGTTGCAGCACAGACCGATAACGATAACAATGCCTCGATGAGCGATAGATATAATGCGATTGGTATGATGAAAAATACTTACCGGCTATACACACTCGATAAAACGCCTGCACATAAGCATCGGCCAGCAGGATCGACTTATCACTAGCAGTTCAGGTAGCGTCGGACCTAACCGATGCAGCACGAACTGATGATAATCGTCCCAGTGATCGATACATGTCTGCGTGCACACGTGATGATGATATACCTAATCAATCTATGAGATCAAACTGAACTGATGCAGCCATAGATAAAGTAAATATATCGTGTAAGCCGACTACCATAAACCGACTAGAATATCGGACCTAACCGAGGAAGTCTAGCCGATTGTAGAGTGTGTGACGAGACTTACCCTCTTGCAGGAGCTTCGACCTAACCGATGCGCCCGGCTCGAGAAGCAGGATCCAGTCGAAAAGGGTGCGATGCGCCGAGTTTGTATTGATCGTTGTGATGCATTTACAAGGTCCCGGGCAACGTATATATACCCGAGTTACATGAAGTCCTTATTAGGAAAACGATATATGATTTCCTATCTATATACAGAAAACGCTTAACGAGAGACTGACCGGAACACGAGGTCAGGTTTCCTTAAAAGAGATAAACCTTTATTCCTAATAACTATAGTAATTAACTGCCACGCGCGGTCTCATGGCTCCTTCTCAGACTCGGTCTGCTTCTTGGATCAATTCCATTATCCGACTGCAACCGTCCTCTTCCGAATTTGCTACAGGTCCTTACCAAATTTGGCGTTAACACCCCAATTTCGGAGTTTGTTATCAACTTCGAAATTCTTCTGTTCGGGCCTTATCATTCCTTCCTGGCCTCTGAAATTGGGCTTTCATGAACCGATACTTCTGTACTAGGTGTGCTAGGCTCTCAAAGTCTTCTGATGAAAATTTTCTTCCGATTTTAACGGACTTGATTTTGCTGGGGGTCACACCTTGGAATGCTAACTCGGTCCAGCTGTGCATCGTCCAGACTTAAACTATAACATCGGCTTTTAACATTACGAAACCGCTGGATATATTCTGCGACTGATTCCTCGGCTTCTGTATTACCGATGTTAAGTCTATCAAACTCATCTCCTGACTTCCCATAAGAAATACTTGTGGATTGCTTTCCAGATCTGGCCCGAACCTCGAACTGAGTTAGGTGGCAATGAAGAAAACCATGTAAAGGAGTGGTGGCGATCCAGATAATGATAACGGGAAGAATCTAACTCTCAAAGCTTCTACAGCCGATGCTTCTCCGCATGCGCCAGGAATCCGGCTGACATGCTCGCACTGTAGACACATCATCTTGCCCTGAGAATTTGGAGAAGTCTAGTAACTCGTTCGGCATGGCAACGGAGCTCTATCAAACCATTGGATATGGAGGCCGATAATATAAATGTTTCCTTCTTCGTCTTAAACCGAATTGTTCTCTCATCACCTCCGTGATCTCGCTGTCAAATCTTCTTCTCTTGGATTTTCATCGTGATAACGCAGAGGTGGAGTTTGTAGCCGATTCTGATTCTGATATTCCCCTCTGATAATTGTACTCAGGACAGCTTCTGAATAACTCTGTTTGATGCCCCGGGTATTTGAATCGGCTCCACTGCCTTCTTGATCAAGCTCTGTAATGTGTTCATCAATATCCCAGATTGATCGTCAACGCATGATGAACTGCTTTCATTAAACATGTCAGTTCTTCTGCAGGATTCCGAAATTCTTCAACTTCGGGCCTTAGATTTCTCCTATACCGAGGCGGCCCAAGATAGCACTTGCCATAACTGTTTGAAACAGTGCCAACGGCCCCTCAATTCCCCTGCGGCTATCATACCTTTATAAAACGCTTCGTACTTCTGCCATTCCCCGCCCCCGCCTTCTTTTTTATACTTTCACATCACCAGAGCACACCGCTTCATCTTCCACATCTTAATAGGGTAATCACCATTAGCCCTAGCGATCTAGACGAATTACCTGCAAACCTCTCTCTCCGTCCGTCGACCCTGCAACCTTTCCTATTTCCGCGATGGCAAAACAGCATTGTAATTCTGAGGTAATCTCTCACCCGGTTATTTTTCCCCAATCTGGCAATCTGTACGAACCCGATTTGCCATGTTCTCACCTGTTCTTTCGTCGTGTTCTTGTACTGTACGCATCTCAGAGCCAGATCCTGATTCCGGCCGTCGATACCCCTGCTTTTTCTATCATGGCCCATGGGCAGCGAAGATCCCACCGATTTCATCAGTGCCGAACCCAACGCACTCCTTCAAGACTCGCCATGTTGGTCAGTGACTGGACCAACGCTTCAGGTCTGGCGAGCAGATTTGCCCGGATGGAGAGACTGGTACATCAGAGTATCGGCTGCAAAGAGGATCTATTGGGAAGAATCTCACATCGCCACTGCATCAACTCTCTTGGCCGATATGGAAGGAATGAAATCTCTGCTCGCATCGCGCCTCGTACTTCTGGTCTGATGCTCCAAATGCTTTTCTGTTTGGGTCATGGGCCGATGACCCCCACTCTGCTAGATGTGACCTATGCTCACTGCTTGGACACGACAAGCTACATCAACCCCTCAAACTCCGGTTCAAGCCTGCCCACCGGCTCCAAACAAAAAACATCGGCGGCTGGTCCAGGTACATTATCTCTTCACAACAAAGGAACTGGACCGGTTGATGATCGGGAGCACGTCGCTTTTCTGAATTTTGTGGTTGGAAGGGTTTGTCTTTGTGGTGGCGCAACCCTCGGCCGCGACGACCAATATGCAATGCTAGCAGAGTGCTTGGCCGATAGGAAACAAATTCCGTTAGGGCACTATCTCCTTTGGCGCCACCTTACCAGCTGCTCCATCAAGTGGACAACCAAGCTATCGGCCGCCAGCCCGTCGGCCACATTGGGGGTCCTTGGTGGTTCGTACAGCTCTGGCTTAATGTTTACACTCCAAGGCCATCCAGAAACTTCCATCCTCAAGTAATCCTTCCCAGCTGATTACCCAGAAGATCAAGATCCCATCTACCGCCGATGCATCTCTATGGGTGAGGCTGCATCGCCCTTTCTGGCGGCAAGATTCCCCTGCTGAAGTTAGCCAATGGTTCAAGGGGTTTTATTATGGCTTTACCAGGGATGCTACTCTTTGTTTGCTTACAATGACGCATCATCATTCGAGATGCCTTCCCACTTTGATCCACTCAAGCTCTGAACGATGATCAATTAAAGCCATATTCCTATCGGCCATCAGTCCTTGCCTGTTGCGCGCTTTTCTCTAGGCCGACTCCACCATCGTATGAGTTCTAACCACCCATCAACAGCTCCCGTCACTCGGCCTTGGCCAGTCTTCGATCGGCCTGTTCTTACACCGAACAAACTCCCAGGCTCGGGGCACGGTCAGCAGCGCCCTGGAATATGATCGGCTGCGGTCTTTGACAGACTCCTCCTGCTAGTGCTGCTCACCAAGGTGTACGTCTGACTGGCCAAGACACAAGCCTTTTGTCCGATGGTGGTCGGAATGGAAAAAACATCTGTTCTGCTTAGCCGCCCACTTGTTATTGCTCCGTCTGGACGGCCGACTATGTTGAATCCGACAACGAGGTAACTCTTGCAAGCTTCAAATATCATCCTCAATCGTCTCTACCTTGCTTTGCAGGCCACAGCGTCGAGCCCCCATCAACAAGCAACAGCGGTCGGCCGATTCTGTCCAACCCTCATCAGCCGCTCCGAACTAGGACGCGACGCTCCATCTCCATCGGCTCTTCTCAAAGGCGCCTCGGCCGATGGGAAAAAGCGGAAAAAGTTAGCGCATCGGCCCTCTTTGAAGAAGCAGAAGACCGATGCCGATGTCGCTGCTCCAACGCCACCTTCTCCTCAAGCAACATCGGCTCCCCCATCCCCTCAGGTACGCGCCAAATCTTAACATCATTATTACCCGCTTTCTCATTTATCTCACCAGCTCCATCTTCAGCTCGAGTCATCGGCTCCAGATCTTCAACCTCCTTCTGCCATCCCTCCAAGTGCTGAGCCGATGGCCCTTCAGCTGCCCCACTCTTTGCACCAAGTCCTCCAGCTGTCGATGAGACTGCCCCTATTCCATCGGCTGACATCGGCCCCCCCAGAGAACAACCTATTCATCCCCCTGAAGCCGATGTTCGCGCAAAGCTGCCGATGTCCTACCTCAGGTAACTCTTTGTCTATCTCCGCTCTTAACTTTTTCTACTGATCCCTTTACCGATGCCAATTTTGCATGTCCATAGCCGATCTGTTCTCCTTTGACATCGGCAAGTACCTAGAAGTAGAAGAATCCACAGCCACCAGCGCAATGACCAAACCATCCTTCCCAAGCCGACGTACGTTGAATATCTGACGAGCATCCTCAGTCGGCTGGAAAACCCAATTGACGCGCTAGCGGGAAGATTGGCGGGCCAATCCGGGCAAGATTCGCAGAAATTGAACACCATCTGCCCGAAGACTTGTTGACGCTTAACCCCCGCAGCATATCTGGAATCCCATAGATTTAAACTCATCAAGCTTAGACAGCGCATAGCCGATCGCGCTGACCAACAGAAGACTACGAAGATCATCCAAGCCGATCGCTATTAGCCCAAGCAGAGAAGAAAAAAGCTTGATGACATGGCCGCTGGCCCCCAAGCGCTCCACCCTAAGTTAGACCAGCTGAAGAAAAAGGAGGCCGATTTGCTGGCAGAACTTGAAAGAGTTCGTAAAGACCTTACAGCAACAGAATCCCAGCTAATCGGTCTACCGCAAGCCATCCAAGACCAAGAGGCCAAGGTTGCAGCAGCAGTGCGCCAAGTCATCCATCGGCGCAAAAGCTTGAAAGTCATCCCAGGCTCTGATGAAGACGATATCCGGGCCATCAATGAAATTGATCAGATCCGTCTGCGCGCAATCGAAACCATCCGAAAGTTTTTGTAAGCCTTAAACCTTTATAACTGACGATTTTTCGGAACATGCCGATCACCCTTCCGCTGTCCATGTAATCAGATCGGCCTCGCTTTTATCTATCTCAGTCCTGATAATTTTTCCGCTTGTTTTGATCTAAAGGCGATATCAATTGATATCGGCTGTCTTTAGGCGACGTATAAAAACATCGGCTTTTGAATTGCTTAGAAATCGGCTATAACTTATACCGATTTAAGAGTTGATCAAACGCTAGGGTAGTATTTTTCTTGAGATATTTCCGCATTGAGTGCTTTAGCAACTCCGTCCGTCAAGATCTTCTAATATATATGCGTTACCAGGCACACAGCGATTTAATCCGATAGGCCCTCCCCAATTAGGCGACCATTTTCCGAACTTATTATCTCTGGACCCGATCGGCAAAATCAACTTCCACACAAGGTCCCCCTCGGCAAACGACTTATTCACCACCTTTTTGTTGTAATGCCGAGCTGCCTAGCCTTATTCTCCTTGATTCTTTCCAGCGCTCTCAACCGATTCTGAGCTAATCTTCAGTTCATCCGCCATCAAGTTATAATAATCATCGGCCGTCAATTGATTCTACAAAGAAAGTCTTCTAGAGCCGATGTTAGTTTCCATGGCAAAACCGCCTCATGTCCATATACAACTGATACGGCGGTACCCGAGTAGACCCCGTGGCATGCCATCCGATAGGCCCCATAGTGAATCGGCTAATGTAGAATGCCATCGCCGTGGCTGCTCATCAATTTTCCGCTTAATCAACTTGATCAAACTCTTGTTAGAAGCTTCTGCTTGCCCATTGGCTTGAGCATAATAAGGCGATGAATTTAATAACTTGATTCCCATAACTGGGCAGCAAACTGTTGAAACTCATCAGAAACGAAAAAAGACCCTGATCAGGTAGTTATCGTCTGAGGAATCCAAACCGATATGATATGCTCCTTGATAAATTCAATGCTTCTTTGGACGTGACCTTCTGCAAAGGAATTGCCTCTACCCACTTGGTGAAAATAATCTGTTGCTGCCAATATAACTTATGTCCCTTACTTGATGGAGGAAAAATCTGGCCCCCGATCATATCAATTCCCCATCCTCTGAACGGCCACGGTTTGATGATAGGATTCATAGCCGATGCCGGTGCCCGCTGTATATTTCCAAACTTCTGACAATCTTGACATCCTTTATAATACCTAAAGCAATCTTCCAGCATTGTCGGCCAAAAAATACCCTACTCTTCTCAACAACCACTTCATCTTATGAGCCGATTGATGAGTTCCACCAGATGCCTTCGTGCACTTCACACATAACCACTTTGGCTTCTTCCAAATCTAGGCATCTAAGCAGAACTCCCTCAAACGTCCGATAATACAACTCCTCATCAAGTAGCACATATTTAGTAGCTTTTACCGAATCTTCCTGGAAACAGACTGCGACGGGTTTCGTAAGTAATCAATTATCTCCTGTCTCTAGTCATCGGCCTTGTTCTGGACATCAATATCGGCTATCTCCACCTCAACCTGCCTATTCAGCCGATATCCTGAAGCAATCTGTGCAGATCATTGGCTTCCAAATTCTGCTCTCTGGGAATATGATTCATTGACACCATCTTGAAATCCTTCAACAAATACACACACTCTTCATAATATGACCTCAAAACATTCATCCCTGCACTCATATCCTCCAGATAACTGTTTGATCACCAAACAAAGAATCACCAATAATCTCTATAATATCGGCCCCGATCTCCTTTAATAGTTGAAGTCCTTTCAGCACCGCCTCGTACTCCGCCTGATTGTTAGTCCGATGAAGGCTTAATTGTAAAAGCAAACTCAAAACTTGCCCCCGAGGCGACACAATAACCAAACCGATACCAGATCCATGCCTGCAAACCGATCCATCAAAAAATAAGACCCACGGGAATCGGCTCCACATAGTCCTCGTGATACCCCCTGTGCTGGACAATAAAATCGGCCACTGCTTGTCCTTTGATTGCTTTAGCCGATTCGTACCTCAAGTCAAACTCTGTCAAGGCAAAAACCCACTTGCCAACTCGCCCTTTCAAGACTGGAGCCGACAACATATATTTGACCACATCGGCCTGGCAAACTACTGTACACTCAGCCGATAGGATGTAATGCCTCAACTTTATACACGAGAAATATAAACACAAGCATAACTTTTCCACCGCTGGATATCTCGTCTCAGCATCCAAAAGTCTCCTACTTAGATAGAACACAACTCGTTCTTTACCTTCAAACTCCTGGATCAAAACAGAACCGATGGACTTCTCATCGGCCGACAAGTATAATCTGAACGGCACTCCTTCCTGCGGCGGAATCAACACAGGCGGGGAACCAAGATAATTCTTGATCTCGTCAAACGCCTTCTGCTGCGCTGCCCCCCACACAAATTCTTGATCGGCTTTCAACTTCAATAACGGCGTGAAAGACTCAATTCTCCCTGATAAATTTGATATGAACCTCCTCACAAAATTAATCTTGCCGATCAACGATTGCAACTCTGTCTTATCGCTTGGTGGCTCTGTGTGGGTGCCATGGGCCCCGGGTACCTCATGACAAGCATATGGGCCACTCGGATAGAGGATGGGCCTAGCCTTGTAATTAGAGATATAGCTAGATTCGGCAGACTTCGCCTTGTATAGAAAGGAATATACAGTCCTAGTCGGGTACGTTATATCTCTAAGGGGAGATCTCCTAGTCGTAATCCGATGGGGACTCCTACCTTGTAACCTTGTCCCCCAGTATATAAGGGGAGGCAGAGCGCCCCATGAGGGCAGAAGAGCTCATAGAAGCACACGGCCATACAGTTCATCAGAACTACCACCGTATATCCTCAAAGGAATACATATAAACTGACGTAGGGTATACTCACATCGAGGGCCTGAACCAGTATAAAATCTCCCTGTGTTCCTTTGCAATCCACCGAGTTTCCATCCGTCGAGTAGCCCCATATATTTATTGCGGTGTAAAACATCGACAGTTAGGCGCGCCAGGTAGGGCTTCGGTGCGATCTACATTACAAGCTCGATGGATCCAGCAACCGAAGTCGACGGCGGCAAACTCCCCCCCGGAGATACAATCGCATTCAGAAGCCTTGACTTCGTCGCCGACCAGATCGGCAATCTCACCCCGGCGACACGGAACCCATCCAAACCGCCGAGGAACCCCAGCTGATCCGCGGCCAGTCGGCCTACAAGATGCTGCGGGCAACCGTCACAACATGTTGCGGCAGTCTCCAATACGCCGAGTCCAGGGACAACTCTTCCTTCCAGTGTTCGACTCGGACTCGGTTCTGAGCCGGCCGAGATCGGGCCGAGAAGGGAAGAGATTGTCAAACTTCCCGTTCGGACTCGCGACGCCGCGGATATCTACAATCTACATCCGACGCGGCAAACCCGATCCCCTGGAGTTCGACTGGATACGGCTCCGAGCCGTCGACGATCGGATCTAGGGAGGTTGGAGTGGTAATCACCCCCATGCAACCATTCCGACTACGACTCTCAGTCGACTACGACTCCCAGTCGGATTCCGACTCTAAGTCGACAGCAGTTCGGCAAGCTTCTTCCCGCCACGAGAAATCTTCATGGCATCCCAAAGGCTCTACTCCTACTGCAGGAATCACGCCGACTACACGAACACAAGAGGAGGAGGCCCGCCGACTGCGAGAACAACAGGAGGAAGAAGCAAGATGCCTGCACGCGCGCGACGACGGCCTACGCAGGCTGGCAAACCGCTCAGCAACAAACCCTGCAAAAAAAGTCGGCGACCACGACGTCTTCGTCACGCCACAACAGAACATCGTGGCCGCCGTGACCCTACTGGACACGGTCCAGGTTGGCCTGATCACCCAGGCCACCCCGACGATCGCAAGGATAAAGCCATGCTTACCGCTGCCGCCATGTCAGCAGCACCAACAGTCGGCAACACACTCGTCTGACCAGTCAATCAGCTTCCCCAGCGTCTCATCACCTCAAAAGCGACGTCGAGCGGCCGGCTCTAGTCGGCAGCACGCGAGTAACCAGACGTCACTCGGCAACCACAACAACCGGCAACGTCGAAGCGGACCGGTCGGACAGCCAGACTCCGAGACCGACTGCGCGCGACTTCAGCAAGACATTAATGCTCGGCGCCGCAAACGAGAAGAAGACGAGCAACGCAACTGGAAGACGAGAACGAGCAATTCGGCCTCCACTACGAGCGGTTTCCCGCCGTAGTCGAGGTCGGAGTCCTCATGAAGACGACGGCGTACCGGCCTTCCTCAGGAGCTACAACAAGTCGACTGGCCTCAAGTTTCAAAGCCTACAGCATCAACAAATACGACGGCAAGATAATCCGAGTCCTGGCTCACGTCTACACTCTGGCGATTCGAGCAGCTGGGGAAATCAAGAAGTCATGGCTAACTACTCCCAGTCGCTTTAGCCGACTCACAGCGAGGACATGGCTAGTAGGATTCCCAAGCAATCAATCGACTCCTGGGGAGAAACTCCGGAAACCTTCATCGCCAACTTCCAGGAACATACGAGAGGCCATCTTCCGAGTACGACTTATATCAGTTGCATCAAAGGAAGAACGAGTCTCTTCGTGACTTCATCAAGAGGTTTTCTGAGAAGAAGAACTCAATCCAAACATCAAGGATGAGGTCGTCATCGCCGCCTTTCGAAAAGGAGTCAAAGACACCTCGTTCATCGACAAATTCACGCGGAAGCTCCCAACTCTGTCAAGGCCCATATTCGACATGGCAAACAAGTACGCCGACTCGGCCACGCTGTTGCCGAGACCCTCGATGACAAGTGACCCTGACAGAAGAAACGGGACGACACCGACAACGCGGTCCCGACTAAAGCTGGGAATCGCAAACGCAAGTCAGACGGCTCCATTGTGGCAGTCGGTCACAACCGCCTTCGACCTTCAACAACTGAGGATTATCAGAAACAACAAGTGACATGCTCGGGGGCTCACAAGCTCAAACACGAGGATGGCATCCCCACTCCCAAATACCGAACAGCTAAGTCGCTTTCTGATAAACATCTCCTCACTCGGCCTTGCTAGTGGCCACAGCCGCTTACACCTAATAGTGTATAAGCTGCGCATTTACTTTTTTCCGTTTTTGCTCTTAAATGATTACAAAAGTACTCGAGTAGCATAAATCTCGATCCGTGAACTCTGCTTCCATGTAAGACGAACTCAAGTCACCCAAAACGCGTGCCTGGGAAAGAGCCATGAGCCAACTCCGACGCTAGGGGGCTATGACTAGTCGGGCAGAGTGCTTAAACGTAAGGGGTCAACTACTCGAGGAAATTAATATCAAAAAGAGGGAAGAACAACGTATTTACATACATTGTAAAATACATTTTATTCGGGTGATTATTTCCATATAGATGCTACTCATCCGATATCTTTATATTGCAGGCCCAGCTCCGGATTATGCGTGACAGGAACTCAGGGCTGCGAGCCCATCTCCTACGCTCGGGGGCTGGACAAGTCTGCCAAAATACACTCGGGATGCTCCATGAGGGCTACTCACCGGGTACTTGCGCCAGTCGGTGACGTCATCTTCCCGACTACGCTCCATGCGAGCCAACAATCGGCCCCCGGCGCCAGTCGGGGCTGTGTACCACTCGGCTAAGTAGGTACGCCCCATGAGGGTCGCCAGCCGAATCTACGCTAATGCTAGTTTCGGGTACCTTATTTGGCCGCAACTCTGTCAGGTTGGGTAGCCCCATGAGGGTCGCCAGCGAATCCTATGCTAATGCAAGAATTCGGGTGCTAGCTTGGCTATAACTCTGTTGGATAGGGTACGCCCCATGAGGGTCACCAGCCGAACCCTCTGCTAAATGCAAGGTTCGGGTACCTTGTTCGGCTTTTCCCAAGTCAGAGAAGACTTACATCGTCAAAGCGCATCCGGAGTTCTCATGCACTGCGTCACACCTGAGGAGGGCAAGCAGATCCTGCAACATACCTACTCGGGTACATGTGGCAACCAGTTTGCATCCAGAACGTAAGTCGGAAAGGCTTGCGAATAAGGGATTTCTCTGGCTGATTGCGGTTACCAACACCAAAAAACTCATCCTGACATGCGATGGATGATACTTCCCTAGAGCTATGCTGGATAGGTCGGCTCAGGCTGGCTTATTTGGTAGCAGCCACCAAGATATGAGTTCCTACGGTAGCATGCTCCATATGGGCCGCCCGCAGGCTGAGTTGAAATTATAGCGCTGGTGCTACCAACAGGAGCCGATGAGGTAAACAGAATATGCTTCATGAGAGCCTTATTGCTAAACATATATGTTTGGGGTATCTGTCTTATCCGCCAGTCTTCGAGGATACATCCTTACAAGGATCACAAGCTGGTCTTCATTGAAATTGGAGATACAGGTATCTCTCTCGAGTACAACCTAACCACGTAATGGATTATTTTCATACAGTGGTAAAAACTCGGCCTATATGCGCGGCACCAGTTGCCATGAGCAACATTACTCCAGCCGACATGACGCTGAAGAGTCTAACTTTCGAGTAGTGCACTACTCGGGAGAGACTATAAAATTCTCATTCCCGTGACATGATGCGGAAGAGTCTAACTTCCGAATGGGACGCCACTCGGGAAAGACTAATAAACACCTTTTCCGGCTAACATGATGCCGACGAGTCTAATTTTCGAGTAGTATACTACTCAGGAAAGACTATAAACACCCCCTTTCCAGCTGACATGACGCTGAAGAGTCCATATACGAGTAGCATCCTACTCGGCAAGACTATAAACGCACATTCCGACTGACATGAGTCGAGGAGTCCTATATACGAGTAGTTCCTACTCGGTGCAAGATATAAATCATATTCCGGTTGACATGATACCGAAGAGTCTCATGTACAGTAGTAATCTACTCGGGAAGAGACTACAAGGTTAAGATCTTTGACTTCATGTTTAATTGTTTTCACAATAAGCACAAAGTCGGGGGCTACACCTAATAGGTGCGCCTATTCGGCGCACACTATTCCAACATCTACATCGAGACCTTTCATAGCCTCGCTGCCAGCTGACATGAAGCAGGACTCGGGAGAAGCAGCACTCAGACAAAGAGTACTCGGGAGCAATGCACTCGGGAAGACTTCACCGTGGAGGATGAGCACTCGGCATCAGCTGTGACTCAACTATGAAGGTCTCGGGGGCTACTGTGGGTGCCATGGGCCCCGGGTACCTCATGACAAGCATATGGGCCACTCGGATAGAGGATGGGCCTAGCCTTGTAATTAGAGATATAGCTAGATTCGGCAGACTTCGCCTTGTATAGAAAGGAATATACAGTCCTAGTCGGGTACGTGATATCTCTAAGGGGAGATCTCCTAGTCGTAATCCGATGGGGACTCCTACCTTGTAACCTTGTCCCCCAGTATATAAGGGGAGGCAGAGCGCCCCATGAGGGCAGAAGAGCTCATAGAAGCACACGGCCATACAGTTCATCAGAACTACCACCGTATATCCTCAAAGGAATACATATAAACTGGACGTAGGGTATTACCTCACATCGAGGGCCTGAACCAGTATAAAATCTCCCTGTGTTCCTTTGCAATCCACCGAGTTTCCATCCGTCGAGTAGCCCCATATATTTATTGCCGGTGTAAAACATCGACACTCTGTGGTCGTAATGGCTCTGATACTTCGCTGACTAACTTCAATCCCTCGCTCATGAACCATAAAACCCAGAAATTGCCCAGCCGATACACCAAAAGCACACTTATTGGGATTCATTCTTAGTCCGTATTTCTTGGCCCTCTCCAACACTCTTCGTAAATCGGCTATATGGCTTTCCCCACTTCTAGATTTAACCACCACATCATCAATGTAAATTTCCACCAACAAACCGATGAGATCATGAAATATATAATTCATTGCTCTTTGATAGGTTGCACCGGCACTTTTCAATCCAAAAGTCATTACTACCCACTCATACAAACCGATAGCTCCAGGACATCGGAACGCAGTCTTGTGTATATCCTCTTCGGCCATGAAAATCTGATTGTATCCTGCATTGCCGTCCATGAAACTGATAATCTTGTGGCCTGACGCTGCATCCACCAACAAATCCGCTATCGGCATCGGGTACTCATCCTTGGGGGTAGCTTTATTTAGATCCCGGAAATCAATACATATCCTCAATTTTCCATTTTTCTTCTCCACCGGGACGATATTAGAAACCCACTCAGCATATCGGCACGGCCTTATGAACTTGGCATCGTACAACCTTGTGATCTCCGCCTTGATCGGTTCATATAATTCTGCCTTGAATCTCGTTGGAGCCTGCTTGAATGGCCGATACCCTGGTTTAATAGGTAGCCGATGTTCAACAATTGATCGGCTTAATCCTGGCATCTCATGGTACTCCCAGGCGAAACAATCCCGATACTCCTTCAACAATGCTATCAATTCTTCTCGTAGCTCAGGACTTAATTTTTTGCTTATATACGTCGGCCTTGGTCTATCTCCTGGTCCTATGTCAATCTCTTCCAAATCATCAGCCGACGTAAATCCTTGTCCCAATTTCCCCTCGAAGTCTTCAATGGAGCCCATCAGAGTAACAATTCAGAGCCGACTTGCTGGATCGGCTGTATCCCCTGGCTAGTAACCTTGAGGTAATCTCCTTCCCAAACTCTTCCAGATAAGCAGTCGACACCATCGGCTTCCCAGACTGGTAGATCGGTCATGGCAATATTGGTCGACCGATCTGCTTGCACCACCTCGACTTGATCTCCCTGCCACTGTATTAGACATTGATGCATTGTCGAAGGCACGCAACAGTTCGCGTGAATCCAGTCCCTGCCGAGGAGCAAACTATATGACCCCTTTCCGTCAATTACAAAAAACGTGGTGGGTAATGTCTTACTCCCTACTGTCAGCTCCACGTTTAATACGCCTTTCGCTTCAGATGAATTCCCACCGAAGTCTTTTAGCACCATATTTGTCTTGATCAGGTCTTCGGTAGTCTTCCCCAATTTCCGGAATGTAGCATGAGGCATGAGATTAACCGCGGCCCCTCCATCAACCAACATCTTTGTCATCGGCTTCCCATTTACGTATCCCTTGATGTATAACGGCTTTAAGTGCCGATGTTCTGACTTCTCAGGTTTATCAAATATAGCTTGATCAGATTGCAACGTTAGTTGAGCGAAAACCTCCTCATCTCCTTCTTCATCTGATGAAAGCGCTTTATACTCCCGAGGCAAAAAGAACACCATATTTACCGGTGCTGATACGTCCTCATCGTCCTTCTTCACTTGCCAAACTTGCCTAGTCCTTTTGGGACGATGATCAACCTCCTCTTGACTCTGGCATTGCTCCTTTTGCTGTTCTCGGTGTCGTAGCCGTTGTGCCCTTCTCTTTTGATTCTTCGTGAATATGCCGCTAGGACACCACTGAGGATTCTGGACTCGTTTCCCATGCGCTTCCTCTTCATCTTCTTCAAAGAACTCTTCATGGATCGGCCCCAATCGGCTATGAACTGATGTTCTTTTCCCAGTCGACCGATCCCGCGAACACTCCTGCTGGCGATCATGCCGATTTCCTGTACCGCTGCACTCGGGGCAATTTTCAGCTGATGGCAATCTCATCCCTTGATCCCAGCAGAAACGAAAAAACGGGCAGTTCCAATGCGGATTATATTGTTCCGGTCCATCCCCCTGTTCATCGTACCTTGAGTACTTCTCTATCATACCTGATGAAGTAATCCTTGATTTACTCTGATGTTTTCCTTCATCGGCTTGAGTCCTGGACGATGACCCCGCATAGACCATGTTTACGGGGAACGGGTGCCCATCTATCTTCATTGGCTTTTTATCTTCAAACTTGATTCGTCCTTGCTCAACGGCCAGCTGAATTTGTTGCCGAAAAACCTTACACTCGTTAGTATGGTGCGATATCGCGTTGTGCCATTTGCAATACTTCTTCTTCTTTAGTTCTTCGGCTGATGGAATCACGTGGTTTGGCGGCAATTGTATTTGCTTTTCCTGCAACAATAAATCAAAGATCTTATCGGCTTTGCTTACATCGAAATCATATCGTTCCTCTTTGCCGATATCTTTGACCCATGGGCATGACACCGATTTCTTGTTCCTGGCCCACTCCGCCAATCCAACCTCAGCGTCGGATTCCTCATCATCTGAATCCGTCGAATATACCTGAACCTGAGCAACTCTCCTTTGGTACTTGTCCTTCTTCGCCTCTTGAAACCGGCTTTCATGAGCCGATACCTTCTGTACTAGGTGCGACAAAGATTCGAACTCCTGAGACGAAAACCTCTCTCTGATCGGCGCCAAGAGTCCCTGAAAAGCTAAATCGGCCAGATGCCCATCGCTCAGGTTTAAACTATAACACTGGCTTCTGATATCCCGAAATCGCTGAATGTATTCCGGTACTGTTTCGTCTGGTCGCTGCTTAACCGATGTCAAATCTGACAGTCTCAGCTCGTGAATCCCAGCGAAGAAATATTTGTGAAACTGTTTCTCCAGATCGGCCCACCCCCGAACAGAATTCGGCGGTAACGAGGAGAACCATGTAAAAGCCGATCCAGATAGTGATAGGGGAAAAAACCTAACCCTTAGGGCCTCTTCAGCCGATGCCTCCCCGCACTGCGCCAGAAATCGGCTGACATGTTCTACTGTAGATGTGTTGTCCTGCCCGAAAACTTAGAAAAATCCGGGACCCTGTATCGTGTGGCAACGGAACCCTGTCAAACCACTCAGGATATGGGTGCCGATACATGAACGCTTGTTCCTTGGGCTTGATCCCGAACTGCTCCCTTACTATTTCCTCAACCCGCGCCGACAAGTCTTCCTCCCTTGCATTCTCCTGTTGATACTGCTGATACTGCATCGGCGGGGTTGGCTGCCGATTCTGTCTGTGATACTCCCTCTGGTAAGTACCTGGATCGGCTCCTCCTCCCGGATAGTTCTGCTGGTATCCCCCATAATAAATAGATTGGTGATATCCAGGAGGGAAATCCTGTTGCCCCCCGGCCTGGTTTTGTGCGAACAAGTGTTCTGGTATATCCTTGCTAATGTTGTAATTAACTTGGCCTGGCTCTATCTTCGGTGGGAGAAAAACAGGACCCCGAGTCGGCTCTTGGGCAATCGATCCATCAACAGTCTTCTTGATAAGGTTATGCAATGTATTTACTAAGACCCCTGACTGATTGATGAGTGCGTGGTGCACAGCCTCGTTGACCATCTCCTGTAAAGGCTTGATTGGTGGACTCTCAGGTTGTGTGCGGCTCGATTCTCCTACCAGTACTGGTTTTGGAAACTGAGACTTCTGAATCGGCCCTTGTCTTGTCATACTGAAGGATTCTAAACACAGCTTCTGGAAATTTGCCATGGTCTGTTCAACTTGCTGTTTTTGTTCTTCAGTTAGATCTTCCATGGTGACCGGAATTACGTTGTCCATCTTGACTTCTTTTCCAGCCATGTTGAAATCTTGGTTGAAACAATGTTTGTTGGAATTCTGGCTTAAAACTTCGTGTCCCACCGGGCGTGCCAAAAATATGTTCGCACCAAAAACCACCGGATGTGCCAAGAAGCTTGTTGATGATCTGGTTTGATGCGATTGAACATACGAAGGCCTGGGAGATCTGCTTAGCTCCAGTGCAGGTCCTAAAATCTTGAGGTTCGCAGGCGTGCCAGTCAATTTGACCCCATAATTGACAAGGAGATGAAGAAATTTGATTACTGATCCAATCGGCCAGTAAGCCGATACGGATTCCTTCCAGCCGATCGCCGCTATGCTCGTGCCCGGGCCCTCGCCTGTACTCGCGCTCTCGCTCCCGGGTCCTCGCTTGTACTCGTGCCCGGGTCAGCAGCAACTGCACATCGGCTATCGGCCGATACGGACTGATGTAGGCTCCTTGTAGCCGATGGCCGATGGCACCTGTGTATCGGCTAGGAAACCGATAGCGCTATAAACAAATAGATAAGCTGTTAGTACAACATGTGCATCGGCTAGAAGCCGATGATAAAATAGATATGCAGGATAGTAAGCCAGCCGACTGCCGAGGAAACACATGTGCATCGGTTAGAAAACCGATGATAATATAGATGACAAACAGTAAGGATAATACAGTCGGCTTTATAAAAGGATAACCTATCGGCTAAGCACTCCGATAGAACGTCGCATATACACCGATCGGCTCGGCAAGGATAAATCTATTATTATCGATCTAGTAGTTCAAACCTAACTGATGCAGCACAGATCGATAATAGTAAAGGAACCTCAACGAGCCGATAGACCTAATGCAACTGTGATGAAAATAACTTGCCGGCTATACATTCCGATAAGACGCTTGCACAAAGGATATCAGCCTAACAGGAATAATTTATCGCTAGCAGTTTAGTAGGTCGGACCCAACCGATGCAGCACAAACTGATGATAAACTACCCCCGATAAACTGATAAAAACTATGCACGCGTGATGTGATATACCTGACCAGCCTAAGAGGTCGGACCGAACCGATGCAGCCGTAGACAGATCCGATACACCGTGGTAAGCCGACTACCATAGACCGACTAGAATATCGGACCTAACCGAGAAAGTCCTAGCCGATTGGTAGTCGGGGTAACGAGACTTACCCTCTCGCAGGAGTTCGGACCTAACCGATGCAGCCCCGCTCGAGAAGCAAGAACCCGTTGGTAAAGGGTGGCGATGCGCCGAATTGTATTGATCGATTAGATAGATTACAAGGTCCCCGGGCATACGTATATATACCCCGAGTTACAAGAGTCCTTATAGGACACGAAACAGGACTTTCCTAACTAGAAAAGGAAAACTAACAGACCTGATCGGACAAGAGATCAGGTTTCCTAAAAGATAAAACTATCTAATAGATAAGATAAATAGCTGCCATAACGTGGTCTTCACGATTCCTTCCCAAGCTCGGACTCTTCTGGATTAGTTTCCAATGGCTGATATCGCTTCTTTCCTTAACCGAACATGGTAACGACCCGTACCAAATTTTGGCGTTAACAACTGGTTCAGGTCCTCAAGATGAGGTAATACCCTACGTCCAGTTGAGGTGTTATTCCTCTGAGGTGTATGTAGATCGATGATCTAGTTGTTCTTGTTGTGCTTGCCCTGAGGGGCGCCCTGCCTCCCTTTATATACTAGGGGACAGGGGTACATGATAAGGATCCCAGTCGGATACGACCAAGGGATTTCCTTCTTAGAGATAGAATCCTATCCGACTAAGACTATGTTTCCTTATTATAAAGGGTACAGCCTGCCGGGTGCTATCTTATCTCTAATTACATGGTCCGGCCCATCTTCTATCCGAGTGGCCCATGTATTGGTAATGAGGTACCCAGGGCCCATGGCCTCCACACTTACCCTATCCGACTCGGATTTGATTCGATCGGCCAGGGATGAAGCCGACCTCGCGCCGGTCGGCCTACGTAACGCTGCAGCGACCCTCGTCGACATGCTGCGGCAATCTTCAACATGTCCGGGTCTAGGGACAACTCTTTCTTTCAGTGTTCGACTCGGACTCAGCTTTGAGCCAATTGAGATCAGGCTAAGAAAGTAGGAGATCGTCAATCTCCCGTTTGGACTTGGCGACGCCGTGGATATCTTCAATCGACATCCGATGTGGCAAACCCGGTCCCTTGGAGTTCGACTCGGATACGGCCCAGAGCCGCTCGAGATCGGATCTAGGGAGGTCAGAGTCGTAATTACCCCCATCAACTAATCTGACTCCGACTCTAAGTCGAACAGCAGTTCGGCAAGCTTCTTCCCACCACGTGAAGTCTTAATGGCGTCCAAGGGCTTGACTCCCACTCAAGAGGCACGACGACTACGCGACCAACAAGAGGAGGAGGCCCGTCGACTGCGAAAACAACAGGAGGAAGATGCAAGATGCCTGCACGCCGAGCGCGACACCCGCAACGACGATCTGCGCAGAGCTGGGCAGATTGCTCAGCAGCAAATCCTCCAAACCCAAGTTGGCGACCACGACGTTTTCGTAACTTCTCAACAGAACATTGTGGCTGCTACAACTCTACTGGATACACTCTAGTTTGGGCCTGATCACTAGGCCACCTCGACGATAGCAAGGATAAAAGCCATGATCACCGCTGCTGCATGTCAGCAGCATCAACAGTCAAGTGATACCCTCATACCGACCAACAGGTCGGCTTCTCCAATGGCGGTTTCGTTTGCCTCAACACGACACCAAGCGGTAGGCTTTGGTCGGCCGCACCCGGAGTCACGCCACACGTCACTCGGCAACCCCAACAATGACCGATGGTGCCAACATCAAAACGATTGTTGGGACAACCAGGATCTCCGAGGCCGACTACGACGTGATCTCTGGCAAGACATCAATGCACAGCGCCGCGAATACGAGGAAGATGAGCATCGCCGACTGGAAGACAAGAATGAGTGCTTCAGCCTCCACCACGAGCGGTTTCACCGCTGTAGTCGGAGTCGGAGTCCTCATGTAGATGAAGGAGTTCCCGCCTTCACCCAGGAGCTGCAACAAGTCGACTGGCCGTCAGGCTTCAAGCCGACTGGAATTGAAAAGTACGACGGGAAGACCAATCCCGAGTCCTAGCTCACAGTTTACACTCTGGCGATCCGAGCAGCTGGAGGAGATCAGAAAACCATGGCTAACTACCTCCCGGTCGCTCTAGCCGACTCGGTGAGGACATGGCTAACGGGACTTCCCAAGCAATCAATCAGCTCCTGGGGAGAACTCCGGGAACGCTTCATCGCCAACTTCCAGGGAACTTACGAGAGGCCATCTTCCAGGGAACTTCCAGGGAACGAGTCTCTTTGTGATTTCATCAAGAGATTTTCTAAGAAGAGGAATTTGATCCCAATGATCAAGGATGAGGTCATCATTGCCGCCTTCCGTAAGAGAGTCAGAGACGCCCCATTCATTGCCAAGTTTACTCGGAAACCTCCCACCTCTGTCAAGGCTCTTTTTGACATGGCAAACAAATACACCAACTTGGCAGACGTAGTGGCTAAGGCCGTGCACGACAAAAAGGAGCCCCGGCAGAAGGACAAGAAAGACACTGACGAGCCACCACAGAACAAAACTGGCAACCGCAAGCGGAGGTCGGATAACGTGGTGGCAACCGTGGAGCGTATTCGGCCGCGACCTCCAAGGACCGAGGAGTACCAAAAAGTGATGAACGCGCCATGCCCATTTCATCCAAAGGGCAATCATGTGGCTAAGGATTGCTTCATGCTCAAAAAGTTTGCTTCCGATCAAACTTCAACATCTAGCAACAAAGACAAAGACAAGCCAGAGTCAGGCGCAGTAGGCGATTACCAAGATCCCTAGGCTGAGATCAATCACATCTTTGGAGGGCCGACTGCATATGAGTCCAAGAGGAAGCAGAAGCTCACAGCACAACTCGGTCTCAACATACGCCCCCTAGTACTTGCGTTGGTCAGAAACACCAATCATGTTTGACCTCGTGGATCACCCCGATCGGGTTACTCATCCAGGACACTATCCACTCGTCCTAGACCCGGTCATCAGGAGCATTAAATTGAAGAAGGTTCTCAATGATGGAGGAAGCGCTCTCAATATTCTGTTCGCCAAGACGCTCGACGAGATGAAGATTCCTTATTCCGAGCTATGGCCGAGTACAGCACCCTTCCACGGGGTAATCCCTGGCCTGTCTTCTACTCTACTCGGACAGATAACTCTGCCAGTTACTTTTGGCACGCGGGATAATTTCAGCACCGAGAATATCTGCTTTGAGGTTGCTGACTTCGAGACTGCGTACCACGCGATACTCGGATGGCTGGCACTAGCCAAATTCATGGCAGTGCCGCATTATACCTACATGATGCTCAAGATGCCAAGACCGGCCGGAGTTGTTTCTCTTCGCAGTGATGTCAAGCAAGCCTTCACCTGTGACAAGGAGAGCTGTGAGCTGGCCCAATCTCAAGAAGCGGCAGTTAGGAGCAACAATATCCGACTGGCCACTACAACAGCAAGCGAGGACGATCAAGTCCTAGCAAAAAAAGTAGCCAAGTCAGAAATTTCAGCGGACTCTAAAACAAAGAAGATCCCCCTGGACCCTTCCAACCCCTCCAAAACTGCTCTTATCGGGACCGGACTCGACCCTAAATAGGAAGATGAGTTTGTCACCTTCCATCAGGCGAATAAGGATATATTTTCTAGGAAACCTTCCGACATGCCTGGTGTACCAAGGGAGGTGATCGAGCATTCCCTCAATGTCAAGCTAGACGTTATGCTAGTTAAACAACGGCTACGGTGCTTCGCACAGGACCGCAAAGATGCTATTCAGGAGGAGATAACTAAGCTCCTTGCAGCCGAGTTCATCAAAGAGGTCTATCACCCGGATTGGCTAGCAAACCCAGTCTTGGTCCAGAAGAAGAACGGTAAATAGCGCATGTGCGTCGACTACACCGACTTAAACAAGGCGTGCCCCAAAGACCCATTTGGTCTACCCAGAATAGATCAGGTGGTGGATTCAACTGCAGGGTGCAAACATCTTAGCTTTCTCGACTGTTACTCGGGATATCATGAAATCAGCTTGAAGGACGAGGACTGTTTGAAGACTTCTTTCGTCACGCCGTTTGGTGCATACTGCTATGTCACTATGTCGTTCGGGCTGAAAAACCCTGGAGCAACGTATCAACGAGCAATTTAGCGGTGTTTACACACTCAACTCGGGTGCAATGTGGAGGCGTATGTCGATGATATGGTGATCAAGTCAAAATCCAAGGAAGACCTCATCGCCGACTTGGAAGAAACTTTCTAAAGCCTTCGGAGATTCAAGATGAAGTTGAATCCAGAAAAATGTGCCTTTGGTGTACCGTCCGGAAAGCTACTCAGCTTCATCGTATCACATCAACGCTATCATGAACATGACACCCCCAACTAGCCAGAAGGACGTCCAAAAGCTGACAGGCTGCATGGCGGTGCTCAGCCGATTCATCTCCCAACTTGGTGAACGGGGCATGCCCTTTTTCAAACTATTGAAGAAAGCGGACAATTTTCAATGGACACCCGAAGCCTAGCAAGGCTTCGAAGACTTCAAGAAGTTCCTCATGTCACCACCAGTGTTGGCATCACCTATGCCCCAGGAGCCACTAATGTTATACCTGGCGGCAACCACTCAGGTAGTCAGCACGGTGCTGGTAGTCGAGCAAGCAGAGCCAGGTTATATATAGAAAATACAAAGGCTAGTCTACTTCGTTAGCGAGGTCCTAGCCGACTCAAAGATGAGATATCCTGAAATCCAGAAGCTGTATATGGCCTACTCATCACTGTCCGGAAGTTGGTGCACTATTTTCAGTCGCATCAAGTTATTGTTGTCACATCGTATTCACTCAAGGACGTCCTACACATTCGTGAGGCCACTGGTCGAATCGTTAAATGGGTGCTCGAGTTGATGGCCTTTGACATCATCTTTTAGCCATGGGCAGCAATTAAATCTCAAGTTCTAGCCGACTTCGTAGCCGAGTGGACAGAAGTCCAAACGACTACAAACGTGGACAAGCTAGAGTACTAGACAATGTACTTTGATGGTTCTCTACGGATCGGTGGTGCAGGGGCTGGCGTCGTGTTGACGTCACCCACTAACGAAAAACTAAAGTACGTTCTCTAGATTCACTTTCCGACTTCCCACAATGTTGCCAAGTACGAGGCACTCATCCACGGACTCCGCATTGCTATATCACTCGGCATCTGCCGACTAGTCGTACGCGGGGATTCTCAACTCGTGGTTAGCCAAGTCATGAAAGACTGGACATGTCTCGACGATAATATGGCGCCATATTGTCAGGAGGTCCAAAAGTTGGAAAACAAGTTCGACGGGCTGGAGATAACTCATGTATTACGACAATACAACGAAGATGCAGATGAATTGGCCAATATGGGATCAAAACGCGAAGTGGTCCCGACTGGGATTTTTATCGAACAACTACTGGAGCCATTAGTCAAGAAGAAACCAGTGCTTGAACAGTCAGGGGCTGAACCTACCCCGGCAACAAATGAAGTGCTAATCATCTCTCAAGATTGGCGGACACCAATTGTCAAATTCCTCTTGGATGACGAACTCCCAGAAGATCACAGTGAAGCCGAACGGATCAAACATCGAAGCAAATGTTTCCTTGTAGTCGGAGAAGACCTATATCGTAGAAGCACATCCGGAGTCCTCATGTGCTGCGTCACACCCGAGGAGGGCAAGCAGATTCTGCAGTCGATCCACTTGGGTATTTGTGGCAACCATGCCGCATCCAGGACGTTAGTCGAAAAGGCTTATAGGCAGGGATTCTTCTGGCCGACCACGGTAACAGATGCTAAAGACATAGTTCGCACATGCGAGGGATGCTAATTCTATGGAGTTGGGTTTTTTCCTAGCCCTCTTGGAGCTCTTGGAGCTAGGTTGGGCTATCTTCAAATGGTTTTTTCCCAGCCCTCTTGGAGCTGGGTTGGGCAGCAGAAGGACTAGCTGGCCTCTTCCTCATTTTGGTAGCCGGCTAGTTTTGGGAGTCGTCATCAAACTCCACACAATCCTGCAAGTGTTTGAATGACATACATCATGCATTGCAGAACAATCCAAGACAGATATCCACAGATATTCATCATAGAAGGATAAAGATTCAATATCAATTTCTCAAGATTACCTGTGGCCGAGGCTTGTTTTGGCTATAGGGCGTGGGGGCGCATTCTGTGTCCTTAGTCTCCACTACCCCGTTGACAAAAAAGCCGAGCAAGGTATTGGTGACCTTGTTCTTGTCAGCTAAGTCAGGGTATTCATGACTGGGATCATCTTTGCCTTAGTACTCCTAGCCAAAGTGGCTCCTGTCCTTTAGAGGCTTGGTGTGACAGTTCAGGAAACACCTCGCCACCTAGGGACCAGTCAGCCCTGAGCTCTTCAAGAGGTCTATCTTCTCCATCAGCAGGTATACTTGCACTATTTCTTCATAGCTTGGTACTGTAGACCAGCTGGGCAGAACTGTTGGTGGAGAACCGGTGAAAGGGGGCAGAGAAGGTTCGAGATTAGAACAGTAGAACCATTCTCTATGCCAGCCCTTGAGGGAGGTTTTCAAAGGGACATTGAGATAGGCTTTCTTCATTTCGTTCCTAAGTTCGAGGCCGGCTCCCCCAATGACCTGGATCTTATTTTTGGATGGCTGGGGCTTGATATGGAACAAGTACTGGAAAAGATTGAAATGGGGCTTAACCCCCAAAAAGGATTCGCACAGAGTGGCGAAGATGGAGATATGCAGGATAAAGTTGGGATTCAAGTTCGCCAACTCTATTTGGTAAAAAGAAAGAAGTTGGCGAAGAAAATCCGAAGAAGGAAGGGCAAGACTGCGATCGAAGAAAGAGGTGAAGACGACGGTCTCACCCGATCTGGGTGACGGCATGGATTCCCCTTCGGCGATGCGCCAATGGATAACATCTTGACACTGTAGCATCAACCGCTTCTCCAAGAGCTTCATCTTCAATGAACCGCAGTCCG
The DNA here is from genome assembly GCA_003991445.1 of Oryza meyeriana var. granulata. Lineage (NCBI taxonomy): Eukaryota > Viridiplantae > Streptophyta > Magnoliopsida > Poales > Poaceae > Oryza > Oryza meyeriana. The sequence goes on from RYFJ01001576.1 coordinate 206,320, forward strand.
ACATCGGCCAAACTCCGGCGGACATCTCTGGAATCTCAAAGAGGGCTCTCAGCATTGCTGGGAGTGAGAAGATTTGGGGAAAATGCTTGTGGAGGCTTGGAATGGATGCGGTGGAGCGGAATTGGGCGATTCTCAAGAAGGGGTGCAGGCTATTGTGAACCCTAGCGAGGCAGAGAGAGAAAAGTTGGGCGCGAAAGATGGAAGACGAAACGATTAGCGGATTAGAGAAGATGAGGGAATCTTTTCTCTCTCTCCTTGTTTTTATAGAGCCTGTGCTGATAAGTGGGCTTGGGCCGACAAATTCAGTACTGGGCCACAAGATATGAGTTTCTAAATGGCATGCTCTATTGGGCCGACTGCTGGCTGTGTTAAAAATCACAGTACAGATACTATTTACAGAAACCGATTAAATAATCAGATATGCTTCATGAAAGCCTAATTGCTGGACACATGTGTTCAAGTATCTGCATTATTTACCGAGTATTGAGGATATATCTTTATAAGGATTGACAACTGGTCTCCATTAAAATTGGGGATGCAGGCATCTCTCAAGTACACCTGACCACATATTGGGTTAAAATCCATAAAGTGGTACTCGGCTTACATGCTTAGCCAACAAATGCCCTAAGCAAAAATTCTTCTAGCTAACATGATGCTGAAGAGTCTAAATACCGTGTAGTATACTACTCGGGAAAGACTAAAAGGTTAAAGATCTTTGACTTTATGTTTAATTGTTTCACAATTAATCACAAAATCAGGGGCTACACCTAATAGGTACACCTATTCGGTGCACACTATTCATATTTTTTCATGAAGCCCTTCATAGCCTCGTTGCCAGTTGACATGAAGCAGGATTCAAGAGAAGAAGCACTCGGACAAAGAGTACTCGGGAGCAATGCACTCAGGAATTCTTCACCGTGGAGGATGAGCACTCGGCATCAGCTGTGACTCAACTATGAAGGTCTCAGGGGCTGCTGTGGAGGCCATGGGCCCTGGGTACCTCATGAGAAGCTTTTGGGCCACTCGGACAGAGGATGGGCCTAAGCTTGTAATTAGGGATACAATAGAACTCGACATACATTACCTTGCACGACAAGGAAAGGATATAGTCCTAGTCGGGCACGTTGTATTCCTGGAAGGAAATCCCTTGGTCGGAGTACGACTGGGATTCCTACTTTGTAACCCTGTCCCCCGGTATATAAGGGGAGGTAGGGCGCCCCCTGAGAGCAGAAGGAAGAAGAAGAATCATACAATCTCACCAGAGAAACTTCAAAGGCAATACACCACAACTGGACGTAGGGTATTACCTCATCTTGAGGGGCGGAACCAGTATAAATTGTTTCGTGTTCCTTTGCAGTCCATCAAGTTTAGGTCTCACGAGTAGCCCCATATTATTATTGCTGATACAAAACATCGACAATCCCTATTCGCCTGGAGGAAGGTGACGAGCGCGTCTTTCCATTTGTGGTCGAGTCTGGTCCCGATAAGCACAGTCTTAGTGGGGTCGGAAGGGTCCAAGGGATCTATTTTGTCTCTGAATCCGCTAAAATTCCCGACTTGGCTGCTTTCCTTGCCGAAACTTGATCGTCCCCATTTGCAGGTGTTGCAGCTAGTTGGATATTATTTCGTCCGACTGCTGCCTCTTTGGACTAGGCCAACTCACAGCTCTCCTTGTCGCAGGTGAAGGCTTGCTTAACATCGCTGTGCAAGGAAAGTACTCCTGCTGGTCCTGGCATCTTGAACACCACGTATGTATAATAGGGCACCGCCATGAACTTGGCTAGTGTAGGCCGTCCGAGTATGACATGATACGCGGTCTTGAAGTTGGCAACCTCGAAGCAGATGTTCTCGGTGCAGAAATTCTCTCGCATGCCAAAAGTAACTGGCAAAGTGATCTGTCCGGGTGGAGTGGAAGAGAGGCCGGGGATTACCCCGTGGAAGGGAGCAGTACTCAGCCGTAGCTCGGATCGAGGGATCTTAATCTCGTCAAGCATTTTGGCGAACTATATGTTGAGAGCACTTCCTCCATTGATGAGAACCTTCTTCAACTTGATACTCCTGATGACCGGGTTTAGGACGAGTGGGTAATGCCCTAGATGCGTGACTCGGTCAGGGTGGTCCGTGCGGTCAAATGTGATTGCCATCTCTGACCAGCGCAGGTATTGGGGGGCATCTGTCAAGACCAAGTTGACTTCTCGGGTTGTTAGCTTTTGTTTTCTCTTAGACTCGTATGCAGATGGCCCTCCAAAGATATGATTGAGCTCAGCCTGGGGATCTTGGTAGTCACCGGTTGCACCCTTGTCTAGCTTATCCTTGTCTTTGTTGTCGCCAGACATTGATGTTTACTCGGAAGCGAACTTTTTGAGCATGAAATAGTTTTTAGCCACATGCTTCCCCTTTGGGTGGAAAGGACATGGCCCGTTCATAACCTTCTGGTACTCGTCCGTCCTCGAGGGTCGCGGTTGGGTGCGTTCAACGGCCGCCACAACGTTATCCGGCTTGCGCTTGCGATTGCCGGATTTAGTTGGGGCCACATCATCTGTGTCCTTCTTCTCCTTCTGTTGGGGCTCCTTCTTGTCTTCCAAAGCCTCAGCAGCAGCGTCGGCCGAGTCGGAATATTTGTTGGCCATGTTGAATGGAGCTTTGACAGAGCTTGAAGGCTTTCGAGTGAACTTAGCAATGAATGGGGTGTCCTTGACTCCTTTGCAAAAGGCGGCGATGACAACCTCATCTTTAATCTTGGGAATTGAATTCCTCTTCTCAAAAAACTGTAACGCCCAGAAATTCATAACCGGAATTCTGAACATTTCTGTGTATTAAATCCCTGTCCAGGAAAGCCATGGTACACAATACCAAGTTGCCATACAGAATGCGTCTTACAAACAGAATAAAATTGTCTTACATAAATGCAGTGGTGAAGATAAATAAAGCCTATATACAGCTAACTAAGCAGAGGATTCCATTCCACAGGCGTCTTGATGGCGTATCCAGCCTAGTCCTCCTAACGATCCTCGTCGGACGGGTACTCCACCACTGAGAGGGGGAAAAAGGAGAAAGACTGAGTACCACTCACATTACTCAACAAGTCACACCCGTGAATATGCACAATGCACGGGAGACAAAGGAAGGCTTGGGGTTCATTTGCGTAAAAGCAGTAAATAAACAGTAATAGTTCGCAAGCATTAAAAAGGTTAATTAATTAAGAACTATTAATCCTCCACTGATCAATGTTACACCACATTGACCAGGCCCAATCATCCATCCTACCTCTACAGCAAAATTTAAGTCAATTCACTATGGTGAGACTAATCACGGTGAGTCTTGACCAAAATGCCCATGATTGCGGGCGCGGTTATTCGAATAGATTTTACTCTGACTAGATGTGTACAACTGTACCCACAAGACACAGCCCCACACATGTTCCCGTGTGCCAACGTGTCACCACGACACCCCGCAAGAGGCTATGACAGGACTGTTCACGCAACCTCTCCCTAACCATCCACACCACGCTGAGGTTGCACCTGCCGACAGGGCACACCATATCAGCCAGGCTACCCCCTTGTGCCACAATGGATCCGGAAGCCGATCAACCCGACCCCGAGCTGACCCAACTCCATCACGCCCATTCTCACCAACGGTGCCTAGGAGAGGGAGAAGATACGCTACAAGCCCAGCCGTTGCCCACGCTGGCTTGTGGTATGTACGATTAATTGCCCAAGGGGTTCCTGCGAACCGGTCCTTAACTTCCATAGGTACGACCAGCAAAATCATGCACCCATAGCCCACCATTTATGTCAAAATTTTAGTAATTTGAGATCAACATCTCCAAAGTTCCATTTCCCGACATAGAGTCGAACAATAGATGTAAATAAGAGTATTTAAATTCCCATGTGAGCTAATGTTTTCTAAGCATGGCTAAGCATCCTAACCATAGCCTCTAGTCTTATTATTACCCAGCTACAAAGGTGTACAGGAGGAATTAAGTCATAGTAATTAAAATTGCATTATATAGGTCCACTTTCCCACATGAAATGATGAAACAATGCATGTTTATTAATTGAAAACAAACATTTTGCAATAAATGGGTACAATATGATCGAGGACACGATGTAACTTTCATTGCTTCGGCTTTGTGAACTCTCCAACTACTTCGTAATATATGGGAGGGTCGACTGCGTCAGATTCTATAGCAAACAAAGCACAAATAATTAAAAACAGTACATGTGGGCACTGAAACAGGGGCTAAAAGTATTTTTAATAGATTCTTGGTTTTTTGGATTTAATGAAATTTGAATGGAATTAATCAGGGCTTGTATGAATTAGTTATGAATTTTTAAAGTTTCACTGTGTTTTTACTATACAAAATTAATTCCTTAATGATTTATTGCACAATTAATCGGGTTATGGCGTCAGCGGACCGTAGGGCCGGCGCCGACAAGCGGGGCCCATGGGTCGTGGTGTGAGGAGGACGGTGCACGGTGGATGCGGTCCACCCCGCACGGGCGCGGGCGAATAGCCCTGATCTGCCGAGGCAGATTGGACGGCCCAGTATGAACGGGACTCACCCCTGCCGGTGTGGCCGCGCCGCGGTAGGGCGAGCGGCCCGATGGGCACCGCCGGTGACCATCCGGCATGGCGGAGGGCATTGGTGAGCGGTGGAGGAGGTGGAGAAGGCAAAGGAGTGCTCATCGAGGGCTTGTGGCGGCCGGAGGATGGCGAATGGTGGTGAACGGAGAGGAGAGGCGGTGGTGAGGTTCGGGAAGAAGACGGCAACGGCGTCTTGTTGGCGCAAGGTGACGATGGAGGCGTGGATGAGGTGCGGGAGGACCTGGGGATGGTATAGAGTGGGTTAGGGAGAGGAATGGCCGAACGGGCTGATGGGAAAATGCGGCCGAAGGCCGGCAGAGAGGCTCACAGAAGAGGACGATGGAGAGGGCGGGGTTCCGGCTAGAATCCGAGACGGCCGATGGCGGAACAGGATGCAGCGGGGCACGGCGAAGCTAGCGAGTGCGAGCGTGGTGCCTGGCGACGGCTGTAGCGATAGCAACGTGCGACTGGAGTCGGTGGAGCATGGCGGTGGTTCGGGAGCTCAGCGCGGAGAGGGTTAGCGTGCACGTGGAGCTTCAGTGTTTGGGGGAAAAGGGGCAGAGAAGCGCGGCAGGGATTTAAGTAGGCATGGGACGGTGAGATCGTGGCCGAGGCGGCTGGATTTTTCGGATTGAGAGAAACGGCAGCGAGCGTGGGACGTGCAAAATTCGCACGGGATCGTGCACGAGAGGGGCGGATAACGTGGGGGAAATACGCGGGGAGGTGGGGAGACTGGGTCTGTGGCATTTGAACTAAGGGCGGATGGAAGGGGAGGCCGAAGGGGCGAGGAGATCGACGGCGTTGTGCGGTTGGGCGAGGCTGAGATCGACAGGAGGAAGATGAAGCTGACAGGCGGGCCCGTCCTATCAGCGGGAGGGCGAACGGGTGTGGCGACCTGGGGTCTGAAGGGCGGGGCACAGGGGCAGTGATAGAGAGCGGGGACACGCGGGCTGGCAGGTGGGGCCAAGTAGGGAGGGCTGCGAGCGGCGCAAGCCGCAGTAGGCCGGGGAGCAGTGCTGGGCCGTGGCCCAGCAGGAAGAAAGAAAAAAGAAATAAAGAAAGGGGAAGAAAAGAAAAGAAAAAAGGGATTTCCAGAAGGAATTTAATTCCGATAATTTGTTTTGATTTATTAACATTATTCTAGTGCTCTAAAAATTCCCATAAAAATCCTGTTAGTGTATTTTGGCAAGAGGAATATAGGAAAAATACTCGCAGCCATGGTATTTTATTATTTTGTATTTCTCTCATTTAATTAATTCACAAGGTCTTTATAAATAATTTCTTGAGGCTTTTTATTTGGTATATTTTGTGTGGCTCTATTATGGGGAAACTAAGGTTGTGACAAAAACCTCTTAATAAAGTCACGGAGGGACTCGTTCTTCCTCTGGTGGCATTGATATAGATCATACTCGAAAGACGGCCTCTCGTATGTTCCTTGGAAGTTGGCGATGAAACGCCTCGAGTTCTCCCTAGGAGCCGATCGATCACCTGAGAAGGCCGGTTAACCATGTTCTCGCCGAGTCAGCTAAGGCGACTAGGAGATAGTTAGCCATGGCCTTACGATCGCCTCCGGTTGCACAGACCGCTAAAGTGTAGACCGTGAGCCAGGACTCAGGGTTGGTCTTCCCATCATACTTCTTGATTCCAGTTGGCTTGAAGCCAGATGGCCAGTCGACCTGCTATAGCTCGAGGGTGAACACCGGTACTCCTTCGTCTAAGTGAGGGCTCCGACTCTGACTACGGTGATGAAATCGCTCGTGGTGGAGGCCAAAACACTCATGCTCATCTTCCAGTCGGTGGCGCTCATCTTCCTCATGTTCTCGGCGTCAGGCGTTGATGTCATGGCAGAGATCCCACCGTAGTCATCCTCGGGCATCCTGGTTGTCACAGCGGTCGTCATGGTGCTGCCTTCGATCATTGTTCTGATTGCCAAGTGACGTATGACGAGACTCCGAGCAATGCCGACTAGAGACAGCTGCGTGGCGCTGTGCTAAGGCAGATGAGATCGCCGTGTCTAAAGCCGTCTTGTTCGACAATATTAGGGTGTCTCTAGATTATCATCGTTGTCGACAGGCCGCAATGGTGATCATTACTTTGATCCTTGTGATGGTCGGGGTGGCCTGGTGGTCGGGCCCGAATTGCATGGTGTCGAGTAATGCGGCAGCGGCCACGACGTTATGTTGTGGGGTCACGAAGACGTCATGGTCACTGACTTAGGTTTGGAGGATCTCCTGTTGTGCAGTCCGCCCAGCCTTGTGTAGGTTGTCGTTACGAGTGTCGCACTCGGCTTGCAAGCGCCGTGCATCTTCCTCCTGTTGTTCACGTAATCGGCGAGCCTCCTCCTCTTCCTTATCACGTAGTCGGCGTGCATCTTGAGCGGGAGTTGAGCCCTTGGACGCCATGAAGAATTTGCGTGGTGGAGAAAAGCTTGCCGAGCTACTGTCCGACTATGAGTCAGAGTTGGAGTAGTTTAGGGGGGTAATTACAACTCCAACCTCCCTAGATCCGATCTCGAGCGGCTTTGGGCTGTATCTGAGTCGAACCTTGGGGGATTGGATATGCCACATCGGAGTGAGATTGAAGTTGTCCACAGCATTGTTGAGTCCAAACGGGAGATTGATGATCTTCTAATCTCTTAGCCCGATCTTGGTGGCTCAAGGCCAAGTCTGAGTTGAACACCAAAAGCAAGAGTTGCCTTGAGACTTGCACATCTTGGGGATTGCCGCAGCATGTCATCGAAGATTGCTATAGTGTTGAGCAAGCCGACTGGCGCAAAGCCGGCTTGGTCCCCGGTCGATCGGATCGAGTCCGAGTTGGACAGGGTAAGGTCACTGAATTTGTCAGCGACGAAGTCGAGACTCCCGAAGCTGAATATCTCCCTGGGGAAGAACTTAACGCCGTCGACTCAGGTGGTTGGATCCATCTGGCTTGTTGAAGATGATCTCGCCGAAGCCCCTACCTGGTGTGCCAACTGTCGATGTTTTGTATCGGCAATAATAATATGAGGGTACTCGTGACCCAAACTTGATGGATTGCAAAGGAACATAAAACAATTTATCCTAGTTTAGGCTCTCGATGTGAGGTAATACCCTACTTCCAGCTATGGTGTATTGCCTTTGAGGTTTCTCTGGTGAGATTTTGTTCTGCCCCAGGGGGCTCCTTAACTCTCCTTATATATTGAGGAGGCAAGGTTACAAGGTAGGAATCCTAGCCGGACTTGACCAAGAGATTTCCTTCTAGGAACACAACGTACCCGACTAGGACTATATCCCTTTCCTTATCATACAAGGTAATATGTACCGAGTCTTGTTGCATCCCTAATTACAGGATTGAGCCTATCCTCTGTCCGAGTTGCCAGAAAGCTTCCCATGAGGTACCCGGGGCCCATAGCCTTTACATTACCACTGGAGTAGGTTGTCTTGACTGGTATGAAGTGGGCTACCTTAGTAAGTCTGTCCACCACCACCCATATGGAGTCGAATCCTGATGTGGTCCTTGATAGTCCAGTGATGAAATCCAATCCCACTTCTTTCCACTTCCATTCTGGAACCTTGAGGGGTTGTAGTAATCCTGCTGGTTTCTGATGCTCGGCCTTCACATGTTGGCATACATCACAAACAGTTACATATTCAGCTATTTCCTGTCGCATGCTAGACCACTAGAACTTCTCCTTGAGGTCTTGATACATTTTGGTGCTGCCAGGATGGATTGAATACTGAGTACCATGGGATTCATCCAAGATCAGCTTCTTCAGTTCCTCCTTGTCCGGTACGCAGATCCATTCTCCGAACCATACCGTACCTTGTTCATCTTCTAGAAATCCACTAGCTTTCCCCTTTTTCATATTTTTCTTGATCTCCAGGATGTCTGGGTCGTTGCTCTAAGCTTCTTGGACTTGATCCACTAGGGTAGGTTGTGCTTCCAAAGCTACCACATAACCTTGGCTGACTAGTCCCAGATTTAACTGTTCAAACTTTTCACACAATTCCGAAGGTAACTGTTGGCCTTCCGTGGCATTGCAGTAGCTCTTCCGACTAAGGGCATCAGCCACCACATTGGCCTTTCCCAGGTGATAATGGATTCTGATATCATAATCCTTGATCAGCTCCAACCATCTCCGTTGCCGAAGATTTATATCTGGCTGGGTGAAGATATACTTCAGACTCTTGTGATCTGTGTAGACTTCACTGCGGTTGCCGATGAGGTAATGTCTCTAGATTTTCAAAGCATGCACTATGGCTGCAAGTTCCAAAATCGTGGGTAGGATAATTATTCTCATCGGGTCGTAACTGCCATGAGATGTAGGCCACCACTCTTCCTTCCTGCATTAGCACAAATCCCAAACCCTGCTGAGATGCATCACAAGTGTAGATACTAACTTCTTTTTCAACTCTTGAAAACTCTGCTCACACTCTGGAGTCCATGAAAATTTCACATTGTTCTGGAGTAGACGGATCATGGGCTTCGCAATTCTAGAGAAGTTCTCTATGAACCGGCGGTAGTATCCTGTCAATCCTAAGAAACTTTGGATCTCTGTAACTGTCTGCGGCTGTTTCCACTTGGTCACTAATTCCATATTTGTTGGGTCTACTGCAATTCCTCCGGCGGTGACAACATGTCCTAGAAACTTCACCTTCGAAAGCCAAAACTCACACTTGCTAAACTTGGTGTACAACTGATGCTGCTGAAGGGTCTCGAGAACTATACAGAGATGTTGCTCATGTTCTTCCTTAGTCTTGGAATAGATGAGGATGTCATCGATGACACTACTACAAACTTGTCCAGGTACTCCATGAACACTTTGTTCATCAAGTTCATGAAGAAAGCAGGGGCATTCGTCAATCCAAAAGACATGACGGTGCACTCATATAGCCCATACCGAGTGGTAAAAGCGATCTTGGGGATGTCTTCCTCTCAGATCCTCAGCTGATGATAACCGGAGCGAAAATCTATCTCGGAGAACACCGTGGCTCCTTTCAACTGATCAAACAGATCGTCAATTCTGGGCAAAGGATACTTATTCTTGATGGTGACTTCGTTGAGTGCAAGATAATCCACGCATATCCTTTGGGTTCCGTCTTTCTTTTTCACAAAAATGACTGGTGCTCCCCAAGGCGACGTACTAGGTCTGATATAACCTTTTGCAAGCAACTCCTCAACTTGCTTCTTCACTTCTGCCAACTCATTTGCGCCCATCCTATACGGCCTCTTGTGGATAGGGGCAGTGCCTAGGGCTAGGTCTATTCTGATTTCAATATCTCTCTTAGGTGGCATCCCAGGTAGATCATTAGGAAAGACATCAGGATAATCCCGTACCACAGGGATTTCTGCTAGGGTGGTCTGGTTTAGAGATACCGAAGAAGGTGAGGTAGAAAGGGCACGAAAGGTCACTTTCTCTCCAAGGTCAGAAGTTAGAGTAACTTTCTAGTGGCATAGTCAATTATCCCTTTGTGCCGACTTAACCAGTCCATCCCTAGGATGATGTCTAGATCTTTGGATTCTATCAAGACCAAGTTGGTCAGAAAGGGGTTCCTATAATTTCTATAGTCACAGAGGAACTACTCTGGGTAGTGGGCATTTGATGGCCAGGTGTATTTATTAGGATAGGTGTTCTCACTCTGATAGGTATCCCATGTTTCACTAGCAACCCACTGACAAGAAAAGAATGTGAAGCACCAAATCAAACAGTACTGTAGCAGGAATTGAGTTAACAGGGAAACGTACCCAGGACGCCTGACGTCCAGTAGCAGCTTGGGCTTCCCTCGGTGGTGACATGATTTACACGAGCTTTGACCACGCCCATGGAGTTTCTGACGCT
>RYFJ01004412.1:0-36227 GCA_003991445.1 Oryza meyeriana var. granulata
CAGAGAGAGATATAGGAATCTATACCGTGTTAAGGGACTCATGTAACTCGGGGTATATATACGTATGCCCGGGGACCTTGTAAATACAACTACAGATCAATACAAAATTTGGCGCATCGCACCTTTCGACGGGATTCCTGCTTCTTCGAGCCGGGCTGCACGGTTAGGTCCGACTCCTGCGAAGGTAAGTCTCATCAACTCCGCCTCGGTACCAATAGTAGGATTCTCGGTTAGGTTGATATTCAGTCGGTTTATGGTAGTCGGCTTCTACGGTATATTCTACTTTTACTAGGCTGAATCTATTCAGTTTGTCTCATAGATTATTAGTTATCACATCACGCGTGCATAGATTGGTATGACTTACTGGGAGCGATTTTCTGCAGTTCGTGCGCAATCGTTAAGGCGTCCGACGCTACTGAACTGCTAGTGTAAGTCAGTCCTGCTGGCCGATGCCTGTGCGCAGGCGTTTCATCGGAGTGCATAGCCGATAGTTATCTTATACGATCGCATTACATCATCGGTCCCATTGAGGCTTGTTTACATTTGTCGGTCTATGCTCAACGGTTGGGTCCGATCTACTACGACTGACGATAATATTTACTCTGTGAGCGATGGTATTCGCATTGGTTATCGAGTGCTTAGCCGATAGTTATCTGTTAGAGCGACTACTTTATTCTTGTCTTACCTATATCGATCATTCATAGCGGTCTAGCTTTATTATTTATCATATGTTATTGTTACTTATTATATGTCTTGCCTGTATATGTTACAATCGGCTAAGGACTCGCGATGGTTTATTCGCGATCCAAGACAAGTACAACAGTCCGGCACGACCAGGTGAGGCCCGGCATGAGCCGGTAAGGACCAGGTATGGGCCCGGACAGCGGACGAAGATCGGGAGCCGATAAGCAAGGCACGGGTGCAGGCACACCTTCATAACACACTAGTAACACTAACCGTGATCAGCTAGGATCTATTGTGGCATTTATTATGCATTAACTTGTTATTTTATCTAGCTATAGCGGTTTTTGGAATATCTCCTTCGATGATTCGCTAGCACTGAATATTATTTATTATTACGTTATTGCTCGCCGTCATGGCCTTAAGCCGTGTATAAGTGCTACGTGTGCATCGGCCACGCTGAGAAGAGACCTAGATCGGCTCCAGCGATTGGCTCATTGATCTAACATTTTCCTCTTGTCAATTAGCAAGGGTCAAAATGACTGGGCAACGCCTACGAACCTCAAACTTTAGGACCTGCACTGGAGTGGAGCAAATCTCCCAGGCTTTGCGTGTCAAATACTTCGACGACTCGGACGGCCCGCCGGCGGGTTTTCGGCGTCAACACCAGGAGGAGGGGCCGATCCAGGTAAACTTTACCAAGAGGGAGTATCATAGACAGAAGTGACAACCAACTCCACTGATACAGTCAGACAGTATCAGCAGGAGAAATCTACAAGATAAGAAAAGGACAAGACTTATCGGTACGAGTTGAGGCAAATAATGAGGGAACAGTTTGGGATGAAGCCCAGAGACAGACGTTTATGTATCGGCAGTCCATACCCGGAAGTGGTTTGACAGTGGTCCCGTTACCACACTGATACAAAGGGTTCCGGATTTTTCTACTAGTTCTCAGGGCAAGATAAATATATCTTACGGTGGAACATGTTAGCCGATTCCTGGCAGCGAGTGGCGGGGAGGCATCGGCTGAAGAAGCTACAGAGTTAGATTTTTCCCCTTGTCTTATCAGGGTCGGCCTTCGCATGGTTCTCTTCATTACATCCGAATTCGGTTCGGGGTGGGCCGATCTAGAGAACAGTTTCATAGAGGTATTGTCTTTTTGCTGGAATCCATGAGATGAAGCTGACAGATTTGACTTCGGTTAGGCAACAAACAGATGAAACAGTGCCGGAATACATTCAGCGATTTCGGGAGGTAAAAACCGATTTATTATCGTCTGAACCTGAGCGATGGGCAGCTGGCCGATTTGGCTTTCCAGGGACTCTTGGCGCCGATCAAGAGAGATTTCATCCCAAGAGTTCGAGTCCCTGGCGCATCTAGATGCAGAGGGTATCGGCTCATGAAAGCCGATTTCAGGAAGCGAAGAAGGATAAATTTCAAAGACGAGTTGCCCAGATACAAGTCTACTCATCGGACTCAGATGACGAGGAATCCGATCTGAAGTGGGTTGGCAGAGTGGTCTAGGAATAAGAAATCAGTATCGTGTCCATGGTCAAGGATATCGGCAAGGAGGAACGGTATGATTTGATGTTAATAAGGCCCGATAAAATATTTGATTTGCTATTACAAGAAAAGCAGATACAACTTCTGCGCAAACCATGTGATTCCATCAGCTGAAGAATTAAAAAAGAAGAAATACTGCAAGTGGCAACAATGCGATATCACATCATACCAACGAGTGCAAGGCTTTTCGCAACAGATTCATCGGCAGTCGAAAAGGACGAATCAAAGTTTGAAGATAAGACAAGTACCGATGAAGTTTGATGGGCACCCATTCCCCGTGAACATGGTCTACGCGGGATCATCATCAAGGGATCAGGCCGATGGAGCAAGACGTCAAAAATATAAATCAAGGGTTACTTCATCGGACATGATAGAGAAATATTCAAGATACGAGGAACAGAGGGATGAGTTAGAAAGATATAATCCGCATTGGGACTGCCTGTTTTTTTGGTTCTGCTGGGATCAAGGAATGAGACTGCCATCAGCTGAAAATTGCCCGAGTGCAGCAGTGCAGGGAATTGGTATGATCGCCAGTAGGAGTTTTCACGGAATCGGCTGCTTGGAAAAAGAGCATCGGTTCATAGCCATTAGGGGCTCGATCCATGAAGAATTCTTTGAAGAGGATGAAGAGTTCTTTGAAGAGGACGAAGAGGAAGTACGTGAGAAACAAGTCCAGAATCTCAATGGTGCCGTGTAGGTCTAGTGAATATTCACTGAAAAGCGATCAGAAGAGGAGGGCTGTTGACGCCGAAACCGCCGGGTGTCCCAAAAGCTTGCTGATGATCTGGTTCGGCGCCTAGAGACACGCGAAGGCCTGGGAGATCTGCTTAGCTCCAGTGCAGGTCCTAAAATCTTGAGGTTCGCAGGCGTGCCAGTCAATTTGACCCTGCAATTGACAAGGAGATGAAGAAATTTGATTATTGATCCAATCGGCCAGTAAGCCGATACGGATCCCTTCCAGCCGATCGCCGCTATGCTCGTGCCCAGGCCCTCGCCTGTACTCGCGTTCTCGCTCCCGGGTCCTCGCTTGTGCTCGTGCCCGGGTCAGCAGCAACTGCACATCGGCTATCGGCTGATACGGTCTGATGTAGGCTCCTTGTAGCCGATAGCCGATGGCACCTGTGTATCGGCTAGGAAACCGATAGCGCTATAAACAAATGGATAAGCTGTCAGTATAACATGCTGCATCGGCTAGAAGCGATGATAAAATAGATGGCAGAATAGTGAACTAGCCGACTGCCAAGGAAACACATGTGCATCGGCTAGAGAACCGATGATAATATAGATGACCAAATAGTAAAGATAATACAGTCGGCTTTAAAAGCATACCTATCGGCTAAGCACCGATAGAACAATCGCATACACACCGATCGCTTGACAAGGATAAATCTATTATTATCGATCTAGTAGTTCAAACCTAAACTGATGCAGCATTCAGATCGATAATAGTAAAGGAACCTCAACAAACCGACTAGATCTAATCAACTGTGATGTAATAAGATAACTTATCGGCTATACATTCCGATAAAACACTTGCGCAAAAACATCGGCCTAGCAGGAACAACTTATCGCGACAGTTTAGTAGGTCGGAACCCAACGATGCAGCACAAACTGACGATAAGCTACTCCTAGTAACGCTGATAAGATCTACGCACGATAACGCGTGATGTGATATACCTGATAGGCCTAAGAGATCGAACCGAACCGATGCAGCCGTAGACAAAGCAGATATACCGTGGTAAGCCGGCTACCATATACTGACTAGAATATCGGACCTAACCGATGAAGTCCTAGCCGATTGGTAGCCGGGTAACGAGACTTACCGCTCTCTGCTGGAGTTCGGACCTAACCGATGCAGCCCCGGCTCAAGAAGCAAGAACCCGTTGGTAAAGGGTGGCGATGCGCCGAATTGTATTGATCGTTGAGATAGTTTACATAAGGTCCCCGGCATACGTATATATAACCCCGAGTTACAAGAGTCCTTATAGGACACGGAACAGGACTTTCCTAACTAGAAAAGGAAAACTAGCAGACCTGATCGGACAAGAGATCAGGTTCCTAAAAGATAAAACTAATCTAATAGATAGATAAATAACTGCCATTCAAACGGGCTCAGATTCCTTCCCAAGCTCGACTCTTCTGGATTAGTTTCCATGGGCTGATATAGCTTCTTCTTTAAAACCGAACATGGTAACGACCCGTACCAATTTTGGCGTTAACTACATCCCCAATTTCCGGAGTTGTTTCAACTCGAAATTCTTCTGTTGGGCCTTCATCATTCCTTCCTGGCTCCTGAAAAATCGGCTTTCAGAACGATTATCCTTTGTACTAGGTGTGCTAGGCTTTCAAAGTCTCTAATGAAAATCTTTCCTTGATCGGAGCCACACAACTTCGGAATGCTATTCGGCCAGCTGTGCATCATCCAGACTTAAACTATAACATCGGCTTTATCACATTACGAAATCCGCTGGATAATTCTGTGACTATCCTCCGGCTTCTTTATTCAAGTTAAGTCTATATCAATACTCATCCTCCCGACTCCAATAAGGACATACTTGTGGAATTCTGCTTTTTCCGATCGGCCCAACTTCGAACTGAGTTAGGTGGCAATGAAGAAAACCTTTGTAAAGCGCCGTCCGGATAATGATACGGAAAAGTCTAACTCCAAGCTTCTCCACCAGCGATAGCTCTCACATTTTGAGCCAAGAATCGGGCTGCCATGTTCCACTGTCAGCTACATCTTGCCTAGATTTCGGAGCAGTCTGGTACTCTTACGGCGTGGCAACGGAACTCTATCAACCATCTGGATATGGATGCGATACTAAATTTTCCTCTTCGTCTTAAACCGCATTGTTTTCTTCACCTCTGTGACTCTTGCTGATAACTCTTCTTTTCGGATCTCACCGTAATAGTAGAGGTGGAGTTGATAACCGATTTCTGATTCTGTATTCCTCGGATAATTGTACTCAGAACAGCTTTCTGGATATACCTGTTTATGCCCCCCACGTACGCAGTTTGTATCCTTGAGGAATCCATCTGTTGCCCCCGGTATTTGAATCGGCTTCTACCGCTTCTTGATCAAGCTCTGTAATGTGCACCAATACCCACCTAGATTGATCGGTCCCAACGCCACGATGAACTGCTTCATTAAACATGTCTTGAATTGGCTTTGTGAAATTGAGGCGATGTAAATGGCTCGATTCATCATCAGACAGGCTTTGGAATGTGACTCTGAATCGGCCCTTGAATTTATACCGAAGGTTAGACAAAGCTTCGAAAATCACCGATGTTCTGCTCCCTTGTTGTCTCTGCTTGGTCAGTCTTCCAGTTGTAACTGGGAATGGGTATCATCTTCTGCTGCCCTTTTCAGCCTAATGAGTCCTGTGTCCACTCGGGTCAAAAAGTGTTTGATTCAAGCGATAGGAATATATGTGGATATGCTGACCTCGGGTCCACCGAGCGTGCCAAAACGTGTTGACGCCGAAAACCGCCGGTGTGCCTAAAGCTGCTGACGATCTGGTTCGGCCCTAGAGACACGCGAAGGGCCTGGAGATCTGCTTGCTCCAGTGGCAGGTCTAAAATCTTGAGGTTCGCAGGCGTGCCAGTCAATTTACCGAATTGACAAGAGATGAAAGACAATTTGATTATTGATCCAATCGGCAGTAAGCCGATACGGATCCTTCAGCTTTGCCGTCGCCGCTATGCTCGTGCCCAGGCCCCGCTGTACTCGCCGACTCGCTCCCTGGTCCCGCTTGTGCTCGTGCCCGGGTGCAGACTGCACATCGGCTATCGCTGATACGTCTGATGTAGGCTCCTTTCGATAGCGATGGCACTGTGTATGGCTACGGAAACCGATAGTGTATAACAAATGGATAAGCTGTCAGTATAACTGCATCGGCTAGAAGCCGATGATAAAATAGATGCAGAATAGTGAACAGCGACTGCCACAGGAAACCCAATGTGCATCGGCTAGAAGACCGTGATAATATAGATGACGCAAAATAGTAAAGATAATATCAGGTCAGCTTTAAAAGATAACCTATCGGCTAGCACTCCGATAGACATCAGCATACACGATCGGCTCGACAAGGATAAATTATTATTATCGATCTAAGTAGTTTCAAACCTAACTATCGAAATGCAGCACGATAAATAGTAAACGGAACCTCAACAAAGCGATACCATAATGATCCCCCTCGCACATGCAACTGTGATGTAATAAGATACTTCTCGGCTATACCATTCCGATAAAACACTGCGGAAAACATCGGCCTAGCAGGACAACTTATCGGACAGTTTAGTAGGGACCAACCGATGCAGCACAAACTGACGATACTACTCCTAGTAAGCTGAATACATCTTCGCATTGCGTGATGAAATACCCTGATAGGCCTAAGAGATCGAACCGAAGCCGATGCAGCCGTAAGACAAAGCAGATATATCGTGGTAAGCGGGTCCCATATACCGACTAGAAATATCGACCTTAACCGAGAAGTCCTAGCCGATTGTGTAGCCCTGGGGTAACGAACTACCTCTCCGCTGGAGTTCGGGACCAACCGATGCGCCGGCTCGAGAAGCAAGAACCCGTCTGGTAAAGGGTGGCGATGCCGCCGAATGTATTGATCGTTGAGATAGTTTACAAGGTCCCCGGGCATACGTATATTACCCCGAGTTACAAGAGTCCTTAAAGGACACGGAACAGGAATTTTTCCTAACTGAAAAGGAAAACTAGCAAGACCTGATCGGACAAGAGATCAGGTTTGCTAAAAGAAACTATTCTAATGATAAGCAATACTGCCATAACGTGGTTTCCACGATTCTTCTCCAGCTCGGATCTTCTGGATTATGTTTCAATGGCTGATATCGCTTCTTCTTTAACCGAACATGGTACGACCCGTACCAACATTTTTGGCGTTAACAAGGCACAGCGTTTTACAACACCGAGAGCAAGCAGGAAGAGAACGCCAGGACCAAGAGGAAGTTGACCATCGTCCCAGAAAAGACTAAAGCAAGTTTGGCAGGTGAAGAAGAAGGATGATGAGACGCATCAGCACCGGTAAATATGGTGTTCTTTTGCTTCGGGAGTATAAAGCGCTTCATCAGATGAAGAAAGGCGATGAGAGGTTTCGCTCAACTGACGTTACAATCTGATCAGTGCCATATTTGATAAACCTGAGGAGTCAGAACATCGGCACTAAAGCGTTATACATCAAGGGTTACGTAAATGGGAAGCCGATGCAAAGATGTGGAATTGATGGAGAGCGCATGTTAATCTCATGCTCATGCCACATTCCCGAAACATTGGGGAAGACTGCCGAAGATCTGATCAAGACAAAATATGGTGCTAAAGATTCGGTGGGAATTCATCAGAAGCAAAGGGCGTATAACGTGGAGTTGAAGTAGGAGTAAGAATTACCTACCACGTTTTTCGTCATTGACGGGAAGGATATATAGTTTCTTCTCGGCAGGACTGGATGCATGCGAACCTGTTGCGTGCCCTCGTGCACGACAGATGCTATCAATGTTTAATACAATGGCAGGGGGATCAAGTCGAGATGGTTCTAGCAGATCGGTCGACCACACAACATGACTCCCCGATTCTACCAGTCGGGAAGCCGAAGGTGTTGATTTGCATATCCGGGAATGATTGGGAAGGGACTACCTTAAGGTTACACCCAGGGGACAAGCCGTCGGCAAGTCGCTTGAATTGTTACTCTGATGGATCTATTGAAGACTTCAGGGGAAACTGGGCAAGGATTTACGTCTGCCTGATGATTTAGAAGAAGATTGATATAGGACTAGGAGATAAGCAAGAACCGGACGTACATAAGCAAAAAATTAAGTCCTGAACTACGAGAGGAATGATAGCGCTGTTGAAGGAGTATCGGGATTGTTTCGCCTGGGAGTACATGAATGCAGGATTAAGCGATCGATTGTTGAACATCGGCTGCCCAATTAAACCAGGGATAATCGGCCATCAAGCAGGCTCAAGGAGATTCAAGGCACTATATGAGCGATCAAGCAGAGATTACAAACAAACCATGCCAATATCCTGAGTGGTTTCTAATATCGTCCGGTGGAGAAGAAAATGGAAAATTGGGATATGTATTTTATTCCGGCATCTGAAATAAAGCTACCCCAAGGAGAAACCCAAGCGATAGCGGATTTTGGTGATGCAGCCTCAGTCACAAGATATCAGCTTCAATGGACGGCAATGCAGGATACATCAGATTTTTATGGCTGACCGAAGATTATACATAAGACTGCGTTTCGGTGCCCAGGAGCTATCGGCCTGTATGAGTGGGTAGTAATGACTTTCGGATTGAAAAGTGCCAGTGCGATCTATCAAAGAGCGATGAATTATATATTTCATGATCTCATCGCTTGTTAGTAGAGATTTATATGATGATGTGGTGGCAAGTCTAGAAGTGGGGAAGCCCATAATAGCATGTACAGAAAAGTGTTGAGAGGGCCAAGAATACGGACTAAGGATGAATCCAATAAGTGCGCTTTGGTGTATCGCTGGGCATTTTTGGGTTTTTATGGTTATGAGCGAGGGATTGAAGTTAGTCAGCGAAGTATCAGAGCCCATTAAGACTTACAGAACCAGAGCAATAAACAGAGTTGCAATCATGATCGCAGATTAAATTTTGTGAGAGGAGTTTATATCAAATTTGTCAGGAAGGATTGAATCTTTACTCCATTGTTGAAGTGAAAGCGATCAAGATTTGTGTGGGGGACACAGCAGAAGGCATTGATGAAAATCAAGAATTATCTTAGTTCCCCACCTATTTTGATTCCCGCCGCAGAAAGGAGTGCCGTTCAGGTTTCTTGTCGCCGATGAGAGGTCCATCGGCTCTGTTTTGATCCAAAATTTGAAGGAAAAGAGCGAGTTGTGTTATCTGAGTAGAAGACTTCTGGATGCTGAAACGAGATATCCTGCGTGGAGAAATTATGCCTATGTTTATATTTCTCGTGTACAAAGTTAAGCATACATCCTATCGGCTGAGTGTACAGTAGTTTGCCAGGCCGATGTGGTCAAATATATGTGTCGGCTCCAGTCTTGAAAGGGCGAGTTGGCAAGTGGGTTTTTGCTTTGACAGAGTTCGACTTGAGGTATGAATCGGCTAAGCATTAAGGGACAGGCAGTGGCCGATTTTATTGTGCAACATAGAGGGCTCGAAGACTATGTAGAGCCGATCCATGGACTTTTTTTTTGATGGATCGGTTTGCAAAGCATGGATCTGTATCGGCTTAGTTATCGTATCGCCTCGGGGGGCAAGTTTGAGTTTGCTTTGACGATTAAAGCCTTATCGGACTAATAATCAGGAGAGTATGAGGCGGGTGCTAAAAGGACTTCAACTCTTAAAGAGATCGGAGCCGATGTCATAGAGATAATTGGCGATTCTTTATTAGTGGTCAAACAGTTGTCTGGGAATATGAGTGCAGGATGATGTTTTGAGGTCATATTATGAGGAGTGTACGGATTTGTTAAGAGATTTCAAGATAGTCTCAATAGATCATATTCCTAGGGAGCAGAAGTTAGAAGCCAATGATCTTGCACAGATTGCTTCAGGTATCGCTGAATAGCAGGTTGAGGTAGAATAGCCGATATGTGATATCCAGAACCAGGCCGATGACTGGAGACAGGAGTTATTGATTACTTGCAACAGTCCGTCGCAACGGTTTCCAGGAAAATTCGGTATTAAAGCTACTAAATATGTGCTGCTTTGATGGGGAGTTGTATTATCGGACTTTTGAGGGAGTTACTGCTTAGGTGCCTGAATTTAGAAGAAGCAAAGTGGTTATGTGCGAGTGCATGAAGGCGTCTGTGGACTCATCAATCGCTCATAAGATGAAGTGGTTGCTGAGAGAGTAGGGTATTTTTGGCCGACAATGCTGGAGATTGCTTTAGGTATTATAAAGGTGTCAAGATTATCAGAATTTGGAATATACAGCGAGCGCCAGCATCGGCTATGAATCCTATCATCAAAACCGTGCCGTTCAGAGGTTGGGATTGACATGATCGGCCAGGTTTCCTCCATCAAGTAAAGGCATAAGTTCATATTGCGGTGACAGATTATTTACTCAAGTGGTAGAGGCGGTTCCTTTGAAGAAAGTTACGTCCAAGGAAGCGATCGGTTTGTAAAGGAGCATATTATTTATCGGTTTGGGATTCTCAGACGATAACCTACTGATCAGGGGTCTATCTTTGTGTCTAATGAGTTTCAACAGTTTGCTGCCAGTATGGAATCAAGCTATTAAATTCGTCGCCTATTACGCTCAATGCAATGGACAAGCGGAAGCTTCTAACAAGAGTTTGATCAAGTTGATTAAAGCGGAAAATTGATGACAGCCACGCGATGGCATACTACATAGCCGATTCACTATGGGCCTATCGGATGGCATGTCATGGATCTACTCGGGTGCCGCCGTATCAATTAGTATATGGACATGAGGCAGTTTTACCATGGGAGACTAACATCGGCTCTAGGAGAATTTCTTTGCAGAATCAGTTGACAGCCGATAATTATTATAACTTAATGACAGATGAACTTGAAGATTTGGCTCAGAATCGGTTGAGGGCGTTGGAAAGGATCAAGGAAAATAAGGCTAAGGCAGCTCGGCATTACAACAAAAAGGTGGTGAATAAGTCGTTTGCCGAGGGAGATCTTGTTGGAAGTTGATTTTTGCCATCGGGTCCAGAGATAATAAGTTTGGAAAGTGGTCGCCTAATGGGAGGGCCCTATCGGATTAATCGCTGTGTGCCTGTAATGCCTATGTGTTTAGAAGATCTAGATGGGACAGAGTTTGCTAAAGCACTTAACGGGAAATATCTCAAGAAATACTACCCTAGCGTGTGGATCGATTCTTAAATCGGTTAAGTATAGCCGATTTCTAAAATAGTCCGGGAAGCCGATGTTTTTGCATCGCTAAAGACAGCGATACTCGATTGGTATCGCCTTTAGATCAAATAAACAAAAAATAATACCAAGGGGCAATTGAAGGAAACAAGGCGGCAGAGTCGATCAAGTTATGTTACAGCACAGTCAGCACATTTCAGGGAGCCATCAATTGTTAAGTTACAAGAATTTTTGAATAGTTTCGATTGCACGCAGACGGATTTGATCAATTTCATTAATAGCACGGATGTCGTCTTCATCGAAGCCCGGAATGGTTTTCAGGTTCTTGCGCCGATGGATGACTTGGCGCACCGTCGCTGCAATCTTAGCCTCTTGGTCTTGGATGGCTTGTGGTAAGTCGATAAGCTGGGATTTTGTGGCTTCGAGGTCCTTGCGAACTTTTTCAAGTTCTCCCAGCAAATCGGCTTCCTTCTTCTTCAGTTGATCTAGCTTGGATTGGAGTTCTTGGGGAGCAGCTGCCATGTCATCAAGTTTCTTCTTGTCTATCTGAGCTGATAGCCGATCGGTTTGGATATCTTGGGTGATCTTCTGTTGGTCAGCACGATCGGCTATGCGCTGTCTAAGCTTGATAAGCTTAAACCTGTGAGATTCTAGGTATGCTGCAGGGGTTAATGCATCGACGAGTTCTTCGGGCAGATGATGTTCGATTTCTGCAAGTCTTGCCCGGATAGGCCCGCAATCTTCCACCAACGCATCGATTGGGTTGTCCAGCCGATTGTTGATACTTGTTAAATAATCGCGCACATCGGCTGGGAACGACGGTTTGGTTGCTGCGCTGGTGGCTAGTTCGTCTTCTGCCTCCAGATACTTGCCGATGTCGAAAGAAAACAAATCGCTAAGGACTGCAAAATTGGCATCGGGTGAAGAAATTAGTAGGATTAAGAGCAGAATGCGGGCATAAAGGGGCTACCTGAGGAAGGACATCAGCAGCTCGGGTGACATCGGCTTCAGGGAGATGAATAGGTTGTTCTTCGGAAGGGCCGATGTCAGCTGATGGAATAGCAGCAATCTCATCGACGACTGGAGACTTAGTGCCAAGAGTGGCAGCAGGGGAAGCCATCGGCTCAGGGCTTGGAGGAGTGATAGAAGAAGGTTGAAGTTCTAGAGCCGATGATTCGAGCTGAACAAGGATTTGGTGAGATAAATAAGGAAGCGGGTAATAATAATAACAAGACTTGGCCCATACCTGAGGAGATGAGGGAGCCGATGTTGTGTGAGGAGAAGGCGACGTCGGGGCGACGACATCGGCATCGGTTTTCTGCTTCTTCGAGGAGGGGCGATGTGCTAACTTCTTCCGTTTTTGGCCCATCGGCCGAGGCGCCTTGAGGAGAGCCGATGGAGTCGGAGCGTCACGCCCCAGGTTTGGAGTGGCCGATGAAGGTTGATACAAAATCGGCCGACCACTGTTGCTTCTTGTTGGGGGCTCGACGCTGGCAGCCTGCAAAATTAGAGATAAGAGTTGGTTGGAGAAGGCGATTAAAGCTTGCAGGTGTTACCTCTTCATCGGATTCGGTGTACTCGGTATCAAGACGGGAGCAGTAACAGGTGGGCGCTAAGCTGAACAGATGTTTTTTCCATTCTGACCACCATCGGATGAAAAGCTTGGTGTTGGCGGTGCAGATATATACTTCGGTGGCGGCGCTAGAAGAGGGGATCGCGTCAAAGTCCGCAACCGGTCATATTCCAGGCGCTGCTGACCGTACCCCGGGCCTGAAGTTTGTCGATGAAGAATAGGCCGATTGGGAGCTGACCAAGGCCAAACTGGCGGGAGCCAACCGATGGATGGTAAAATTCGTAAGAAGGCTGCGATCGGCCCAGAGAAAAGCCAGTTGGCAGCAGACAAGGGGAGATAGCCGATAAGAATATGGCCTTGGACTCATCATCATTCAGGGCTTTGAGTGGATCGAAGTTAGAAGGCATCTCGAAGGATGAGGCATCATTATAAGCAAACCAGAGAGTGGCCTCCCTGGTGAAGCCATAATAAAACCCCTTGAACCACTGACTAACTTCAGCGGGGGTTATCTTGCCGCCAGAGAGGGCCGATGCAGCTTCGCCCATAGAGATGCATCAGCGATAGACGGGGTCTTGATCTTCTGGGTAATCGGCTGGGAAGGATTGCTTGAGGAGAGAAGTTTCTGGGATGGCCTTGGAGGTGTAAACATTGAGCCAGAGCTGTACAAACCACCAAGGGCCCCCAATGTGGCCGACGGGCTGGCCGGCCGATAGTTTGGTTGCCACCTGATGGAGCAGCTGGTAGGTGGCGCCAAGGAGATAGTGCCCCAACGGAATTTGTTGCCTATTGGCCAAGCACTCTGACAGGCATTGCATATTGGTCGTCGGGCCAGGGGTTGCACCACCAAAGACAAACCGTTCCAACCACAAATTCAGAAAAGCGACGTGTTCCCGATCATCAACTGGTCCAGTTCCCTTGTTGTGGAGAGATATATACCTGGACCAGCCGCCGATGTTTTTTGTTTCGAGCCGATGAGCAGGCTTGAACCGGAGTTTGAAGGGGTTGATGTAGCTCGTCGTATCCAGGCAGGTGAGCATGGTCACATCCAGCAAAGTGGGGGTCATCGGCCCATGCCCGAACATGAAGACATTGAGGGCATCGGACCAGTAGTACGAGGCCGATGCCAGTAGGGGCTCGTTCCTTTCCATATCGGCCAGTGAGAGATTGATGCAGTGGCCGATATGTGATTCATCCCAAAGGGTTCTCTTCATAGCCGATACTCTGATGTACCAATCTCTCCATTCAGGCAACCTGCTCGGCCATGACCTGAAGCTGTTGGTCCAGTCATTGATTCGCATGGCCGAGTTCTTGAAGGGAATGCGCTGGGTTTCGGCACTGATGAAATCGGTGGGATCTTCGCTGCCCATGGGGCCATGATAGAAAAAGCTGGGGTAATCGGCGGCCGGAATCAAGATCTGGGCTCTAAGATGCTACAGTAAACAAGAACACGACGAAGAACAGGTAAAGAACATAGCAGATCGGATTCGCATGGGTTGTAGGTCAGAAGAAAATAATTGGGCAGAAAGATTACCTCAGGAACTGTAGACGCCGATGCCATCGCGGGAGTGGGAGAAGATGCAGGGATCGACGGCCAGAGAAGAAGGTTGCGACGACTCGTCTGGATTCGCTAGAGCTTGGTGAAGATTTGGAAGATGAAGCGGTGGTGCTCTGGTGATGTGAAAGCATAAAAAAGGCAAGGAGACGAAGCGTTTTTATAGAGGTATGACAACCGAGCGGGAATCGAGGCCGTTGGCACTGTTTCAAACATTTATGGCAAGTGAGCTATCTTGGGCCGCCTCGGTATGGGAGAGATCTGGAGGCCCAAAAATGAAAGAATTTCGAAGTCTTATAGAAGAACTCCAAAATTGGGGGGCATGTGTTAACGCCAAAATTTGGTAAGGCCCTGTATCAGATTCGGTTAAAGGAGAGATTACAGTCAACTGACGGAGAAAAGACCGGAATCGGGAAGGAGCCGTGAAGACCGTTACTTGGCAGTTATTTACTGTACCTATTAATTAGGCAGGTGTTTATCTTTAGGAAACCTGACCTCGTGTCCGGTCAGGATTAGTTAGCGTTTTTCTGTTATGGATAGGAAATCATGTATCGTGTCCTATCAGGACTATGTCAACTCGGGGTATATA
This sequence comes from Oryza meyeriana var. granulata, assembly GCA_003991445.1. Taxonomy (NCBI): domain Eukaryota; kingdom Viridiplantae; phylum Streptophyta; class Magnoliopsida; order Poales; family Poaceae; genus Oryza; species Oryza meyeriana. The sequence goes on from RYFJ01004412.1 coordinate 14,823, forward strand.
TACGTATGCCCAGGTGCCTTGTAAATCATCACAACGATCAATACAAACTTCGGCGCATCGCCACCCCTTCGACGGGATCCTGCTTCTCGAGCCGGGCTGCATCGGTTAGGTCCGAACTCCTGCGAGAGGGTAAGTCTCGTCACCCCGGCTACCTATCAGCTAGGACTTCCTCGGTTAGGTCCGATATTTTAGTCGGTTTATGGTAGTCGGCTTACCACGATATATTTACTTTATCTATGGCTGCATCAGTTCAGTTTGATCTCATAGATTGATTAGGTATATCACATCACGCGTGCGTAGATCGTATCGGCTTACTGGGGGTGGTTTATCATCAGTTTGTGCTGCATCGGTTAGGTCCGACCTACTAAACTGCTAGCGATAAACCGATCCTGCTAAACCGATGCTTTATGCGCAGGCGTCTTATCGGGGTGTATAGCCGGTAAGTTATCTTCATCACGGTCGCATCATATCTATCGGCCCATTGAGGTATCGTTATCATTGTCGGTCTGTGCTGCAACGGTTGGGTCCGATCTACTAGACTGACGATAATAGCTTTACTCTTGATGAGCCGATGGGTGTTATGCGATGGTGTTATCGGAGTGCTTAGCCGATAAGTTATCTGGTGAAGCCGACTATATTTATTCATCGTCTTATTTTATATACTCATTCTGTTTAGTAGTCGGCTGGCTCATCAATTATATATCGTTTATGTTATTGCATGCCTTATCATATATTCTTGCCTGTATTATTGTTACGATCGGCTAAGGGCTAGCCGATTGCTTTATTCTGCCGATCCAAGTACAAGTACAAGCAGGTTCCCGGGCACGACCCCAGGTAAGGGCCCGGGCACGAGCTTAGGTAAGGACCAGGGTACGGGCCCGGACAGTGGATGAAGACTCCGGGAGCCGATAGGAGCAAGGGCCCGGGCACGGGCACATTTTCACGGCAATACCAGTAACACTAAACTATGATCAGCTAGGATTTATCTGATTTATTTACTTATGCATTTTACCTGTTTATTTTATCAAGTTTATAGCCGGTTTTTGAGTATTCATTCGATGATCGGCTAGCGCAATACTTATTTGTTATTATGCTGTTGCTCCTGCCATCATCGGCTTTAAGCCGATGTATAAGTGCTACAGTGCTTATCGGCCATCGGCCGATGAGATGAGTCCAAGCCGGCTTTGTGCCGATTGGCTCACAAATTTAACATTCCTTTCCCCTTGTCAATTACAGGATCAAATTGACTGGCACGCCTGTGAACCTCAAGACTTTAGGACCTGCACTGGAGTAAAGCAAATCTCCCAGGCATTCGCGTGTCTCCAAGACGCCGGATCAGGTCCTCGGCGATTTTCGGCGTCAACACGCTTTTGGCACGCCCGGTGGGACGACGAAGTTTCAACCCAAAGTTTCAACGCAAAGTTTTGACAATCAGACCTGCAATATGGCTGGGAAAGAGATCAAGACAGACAACGTAATTCCAGTCAGCATGGAGGATTTAACAGAAGAGCAGAAACAGCAGATTGAGCAAAATATGGCCAACTTTCAGAAGCTGTGTTTAGAGTCCTTCAGCATGACACGACAAGGGCCGATTCAGAAGTCTCAGTTTCCAAAACCAGTACTGGTAGGAGAGTCGAGCCACACACAACCCGAGAGCCCACCACTCAAGCCTTTGCAGGAGATGGTCAATGAGGCTGTTCACCACGCGCTCATTAATCAGTCGGGTGTCTTGGTAAACACGCTGCACAACCTCATCAAGAAGACTGTTGATGGATCGATTGCCCGGGAACCAACTCGGGGTCCTGTTTTTCTTCCGCCAAAGATGGAGCCAAATCAAGTTAACTACAACATCAATAGAGATGTACCAGAACACTTGTTCGCACAGAACCAGGCTGGGGGGCAACAGGATATTCCTCCTGGATATCACCGATCTATTTATTATGGGGGATATCAGCAGAACTATCCAGGAGGAGGGGCCGATCCAGGTACTTACCAGAGGGAGTATCATAGACAGAATCGACAACCAACTCCACCGATACAGTATCAACAGTATCAGCAGGAGAATCCAAGGGAAGAAGACTTATCGGTACGAGTTGAGGAAATAATGAGGGAACAGTTTGGGATGAAGCCCAGAGAACAGACGTTTATGTATCGGCATCCATACCCCGAGTGGTTTGACAGGGTCCCGTTACCACACCGATACAGGGTTCTAGATTTTTCTAAGTTCTCAGGGCAAGATAATATATCTACGGTGGAACATGTTAGCCGATTCCTGGCATAGTGCGGGGAGGCATCGGCTGAAGAAGCGCTAAGAGTTAGATTTTTCCCCTTGTCCTTATCAGGATCGGCCTTCGCATGGTTCTCTTCATTACCACCGAATTCGGTTCGGTGGTGGGCCGATCTAGAGAAACAGTTTCACAAGTATTTCTTTGCTGGAATCCATGAGATGAAGCTGACAGATTTGACTTCGGTTAGGCAACGAACAGATGAAACAGTGCCGGAATACATTCAGCGATTTCGGGAGGTTAAAAACCGATGTTACAGTCTGAACCTGAGCGATGGGCAGCTGGCCGATTTGGCTTTCCAGGGACTCTTGGTGCCGATCAGAGAGAGATTTTCATCCCAAGAGTTCGAGTCCCTGGCGCATCTGGTGCAGAGGGTATCGGCTCATGAAAGCCGATTTCAGGAAGCGAAGAAGGATAAATTTCAAAGACGAGTTGCCCAGATACAAGTCTACTCATCGGACTCAGATGACGAGGAATCCGATGCTGAAGTTGGGTTGTCGGAGTGGTCTAGGAATAAGAAATCAGTATCGTGTCCATGGGTCAAGGATATCGGCAAGGAGGAACGGTATGATTTTGATGTTAATAAGGCCGATAAAATATTTGATTTGCTATTACAAGAAAAGCAGATACAACTTCCGCCAAACCATGTGATGCTGAAGGACTCGCCGGCTGGAGTCGCCGCTATGCATCGTCTCCATTCTACAGAGCGCCGCCGCGATGACATCATTGTTCCGACCACCTCAGGGCATCCCGGGCCGAGCCACCTTGCCGCAAGCATCGTTTGATCCTAGGAGACTCTAGACTCAACCAATCGATCCACAACACAGTGTACTGGGAGATCGACGTCGTCTTCTTCCCCTCCGATCAAGCCGCCGCTGCCGCCAATTTGTCCTCTCTGGTGAGCCTCCGCTCGATTCCCCGCTCCAGTACCTTCCCTGGAGCTTCACTAACTTGGTCGATGTTGTATCCCCAGTCGTCCAAAGTGATCTGACGCCTTCGGTCTGCTGTTTCCGCCGCCGCCGAGCTACCGCCGTGCCGTTCTACCTTCACCACTACCTATCCACCGTGCACAACCATTGGGTAAGTTTCCTAGAGCCCTAAGGATACCCGTGCATGCATTAAACTTCGATAGAACAGGCTGTATCTTCCTTTCGCCGAACCACCCGAAACCACCGCCGCCTTTGCTCACCGTCAACACTGCTCTGGCCACCACTGGACTCCGCATGGCCACCTACTGGTGTGCAAGGACAAGGTATACCTTTTTCCTTTTGGCTACGACTTGAGACACGCTGCTGTTCACCGCCGACGCCGCCTGGAAGCTCAACGGCCACGCACGCCTCTGCTCTGTCTCGCCGTGCCCTGTTTCTGTCTCATTGCCAGTGGGCCCGTTTGGTCAGAGGCGCCAGGACGTGATTATGAGGAGCTTGAAACCTCCAGGGTCTAGAATAAAAGAATGCTTAGACTTACAAGCGGACCTAGGGACCCAATCTTAAATACTAAAAACTATTCGAAATCTTAACGAAGATTACTTGTCACACGTGGTTGGACTGCGGGTTGTATTTCTAGGAAACCCAGGGACTTTTCTGCATTTTGATACTCACTGACCAGTGGACCCATGTTTTTAAAATCTGGAAAAATAAAGGAAAATGCTAAATTGCATTATTTGCTCCACTGAAAAATTGTGCAAACTTCAAAAGTCCATAACTAATTCATTTTAACTCCAAATTGGATGAAACAAGATTTTTTGGAATCAAAAAATTATTTACTTTATATCTGTAGATTAAAATCTGGAAGGACTAATGCTTAATATGCCTCAAAAATTTGATAAAGTATAAATATGTATAAACACTTTAAAAACCTTATCCACCTCATGTTAACTCCAATTTTGTTAAATCAAAACTTGATAAATTCACAAAATGTTGAACTTTGCTAATGTAAACTAAGATTTGGTTAAATTTGTACAAAAGACACCTTTATACAATTTGGTTATAGATAAATACTTTGATAAATGTATAAAAGGTGTAGTAACTTCTAAAATGCATAGGAAATTCATCTTAACTCCAAATAGCATGAACCCAAGTTTGTTAGCTTCAAAATGTCTTGCTCTATATTTCTGTAAAGAGAAGATTAACTAAAAGTAATACACAAAACACCTTTAGAATTTGTATAATAGATAAATATTTTGTATAAGGAATAAAATGTACAAGAATTTCTAAAAATCAACGAAACTCTAGTTTAACTCTAAATGAAATACACCCAAATGGCAGTAGGTTTATAAGGCATTCTTCTCAAAATATATAAAGTATATTTCATAAAAACTTAGTCCTAAAACGCATATATACTAAAATACACGTATAGGTACCGCATGCAAGCCTAAAACTTACAAAACTAATATTTCCAAAATAGGAGTTGATAAAATAGAAACTTCTTCACCAAAATTCATCAAGGACCAGCACCAACCCATAGCATAGGTTTCACACACTTTAAAGTAAATTGGACATTTAATATTATTTTGTAACTAGACGAATTCACGTATAATACTTCCAAATGATATATATATATATATATATATATATATATACATATACATATATATATATACATATATATATATCTTAAATGCAAAATACTAAATTAGAACTTCTTTCACCATATTTCATCTAAAATTATACTCTCTAATGCTGTAAATAATAATTTGACAAACTATCTCCTAAACTAACCAAAAAATCTATATAGGGTAAAAATATCGTATTTCAACCAAAGAACTTGTAAAAATCTGTAACTCGCAAATAAAAGAGGTAAAATAGAAATTCTTTCACCTAAATTCAATTTAGATCAGTAGCAACCTACCGTATAAACCTCATGCATAGTAGAGCATTTTGGATTTTTTGCATTATTTGCTATTTATTCGATTGTACATTAAATTCCTTTCTAGAGGACGAGTTCGAAGTCGGCAAGGGAGTGAAGTAAAGGTTGCACTAGGTATTCAAGAGTAAGGCAAGTACTCTCCCCTCCTACTTGAACAAGTTGAATCCTATGTTTTGGGGAATGAAATGTGTTATTTATGAAATTGCATGCGTATTTTTAACTATTGGTATTTAAAATATGGGAAATGGTAGCTATACCCATCTTGTTGCATGATCTACCTTGATAATTTTGAATTCCCTACTGGTTGTAATCCTAGGAGTGTTTAGAGTACTTCAATTGTACTCATACGGGCTTATTATTGCTTATTTAAATGCAAATTGCTTAGCTATGCTTAGAATTATGCTGAAATAGATTGTGATCACTTTATAAACGAGATTTTGGGAATTTCATAACTTCTGAACAGAGGTGAAGCCTCTGGTTATTTGAGAACTAAAATGATAAAAAATGAGATTTTAGACTTGGGTGGCAAGTGGTATGCATATGGAGTAGTTGCACACTGATAGGGGGAGTGTTCGCCTGAGTCGATTAAGGACTGAACTCTATGTCACCCTCTATTGTTTACAGTGCAACCACATGTGTTGGTATGGGACAACCTTAGCCTATTAAGTTGTTTATGCGTCTAACCTTGCATTCGGGAGGCGGTTGTAGTATAAACTACTCTTGGCGATGGTTTATAGGAGCTACCCATGTGCGTGTGTTAAAATTATTTTTTGGGACCAGAATCGTCCCAGTGTGCGTGTGTTATGTAAGTAGGTTGTTTCTCTACTTACAGCACAAAGCTGTCCAATACAACGGTGAGTGCCACGTGGGTTGTTTCTCCATGGCGTCTCGGTGTTTGGCTAACCACCAGGATGGCACTAAGAATCTAAACTTAGTGTGGGGTTTCTGCTCATCGTGCTCATGCAAGGTTAGGCAAGTAAACAATGTAACAGCTCCGTTGTGACCTCTAGGTCACATTCAACGTGTAGAGTGTTGTGGTATCGACGGGTACCGGAAAAACTAGAGAATTCACATTATGTGGGTAAAGTTGTACAAACTCTGCAGAGTCAAAACTAATCGGTTAGCCGTGCTCGCGGTCATGAGCGACATAGTGATATGTCATGAGTATAGTTTTATGATTTATAACTGTGTTTATAAAATTGGGATATGGATTGGTGATTTTGATGATTATGATGACTTGTTGCCAAGGAGGGTAACAAGTATGATACTTATATTATGCTGATCACCTTCTTTATATACTATACATGTTTTATTGCTTTACCAAATACCGTTGCAAATGTTTGTGAACAAAAATTGGCTTTATGCAAACATAAGACTACAAATAGCCTTTCCTTGATTTAGAACTTGCATGTAGTGATATAGGATTGTCCTTGCTAGTACATTATTTCAGTAATGTACTGATCCTTGTTTGTATTATTGTTGCTTAACTTGTTGCAGGTTGAGTGCTACGGGAATTCGTTGCTTCTTCAGGATTGATTCTTTAAGGGGTTTACCCCTAGTCGGTTGCCTATGGTATGGGTAGACAAGTTTCCGCTGAATCATAATATTTGGCGGATTGGTCTATGTAACTCTGAGCTTGTAGATTTAGTTTATTTACTTATTCACCTATTTATTCTATACCATTGCTTGAGATGAACGTGTGAGACTAGTACTTTTCCTGGGAGTTAGTCAAACACAAGTATTAGCTTGAAATAATCGAGATATTTGTTTAATTGCTGGTGTGGATCAAGTCCTTTGTGATATGTAGTCGCTTGGTCGCCATCATCGTGTGGTTTGACAGGCATATCTTGGGGAGGACTGGCAAAAGCTATTCTGTTGAGTATCTCATTTATTTCAGGTTCGGCGCCATGAGTTTGTAACTTAATTATGGTTCACGACGTCAGTTTAGCTTTGAGGTATGGTGGTTACTGCTTTTATTTGGTTTTATTTGAGACCTCACCACTCTAAGAGTTAGCGTTGATGTGGCAAGCTGCAAACTGCGGTACAAGTTTCGAGGTGTCCTCACAGGCGTGGTATCAGAGCAAGACTGACTATAGGAGCCCCTTAAGATGGTCGTTTAGATTGGTTTCTAGAAATATTTTGAGGACTTTGTTCTCAGCTATAAAATATTTGTGAAACCCAATCAAATTCTTATATCTCATCCCTCTCTAGGAACTACTCTTCCCTATGTCTATATTTTGATTTTAAACCTCATTCTTGCTCTATAGGATCGAAAGCCTTTTCAAAATGGTATTTCTGTAAAAATGTGTTTGAAGCATCCTAATAGCTACCAGAAATTAGTACCAAAGTGTTTAGAAAGCTTTCAAAACCCATTTGTAAACTCCTCCCAAGAACTAGACGACCTTGCAAAATATCGGGTTTGAAAGTGCTTATGGAGTGTAAGTTTTGAAAATGGGACAACAAAGTTAAAAATTGATAGACATGTTAGGTTGTAACAATTATCATGGTACTTCTGTACCAAAGTGAAATTTTACGTAATTTTAACCTTCTCCTATCCTGGCATTTCAAAGTTTACCGAAAGACCTAGAATGGATAGTTTGGGGCACGTTTGGAATTGTTGTGCTTTGGCTACTAGATTGCTTGCTTAGATAGACCTCCAAAAACTCATGTAGCCTCTGAACTTATATAACTTCATGTAGTAAAAAGATGATGAATTTAAAATGCTTAAAACTTGTTTTACAAATTCAAATGTCAGTAGTCGCATGAGTTCAGAAATCAGTAGTCAGCATGCTTTATAATTTTGTGTACATCATACTATACATGATAAAATTTTGTAATTTTAACAGTAGTCTACAGACATCTCTAGTAGACTTCACGAATTTTTCTGGAATTTTTGAATCAGTGCATCATGGCATAAAAGTTTAACTAAGCTGCATGCTCACATCTTGCAATCTGTAGTCAGCTGATTTAATAATTTTGTGTAGGACAAACCATAAGCTCTAGAATCATGATTTTTGTTCAGTAGCTCCTAAACATTTCAGGGAAGTTCCATAAATTTTCTTGAAATGTTTGTACTAACAGATTAGGAGATAAAAATTTAACAAGAGCACTTAACAAGCTGTTTTAGAACTTCATCATAGGTCCTGTTCAGTTTCTACAGGAAAATCCACTTGGGCTAAAAATCCAAATCTCTCACAGAACAGAATACACTTCACCAGGAATTGGAATCTAAAAGTTATATAATTTTATCACCTCTCTAGCTTGGCCCTTAGGCTTGGTTTTCAGCTTATAAACATGTAGGACAGACCCGAACAACTAGTTGGCTTATCCTCCTTTTTATCAATCTAATTAGTCTGAATTTTTTTTTATTTTTAAGGGGGTAGTACACTAAGATGAAGACATAGAATCTAAAAGAGTTAGAATCCTTGAACATCCATAGTATGTTCTAATTTAGCAGCTTCTAAATTTAATGAAATTAAATCATTTGATTGCACCTACAAACCTAAAGGATTTAAAAACTAGTATCATATACATGTATTCTAGGACAAGCTCATGCCTTTAGTGGGTCTGAAATCTACTTAGAACCTATACCTTTGTATCCTATAAAGCTTATACCCTTGTATCATCATAGTGCCTTAAACTAGGATCTATAGGGTCAATAGCATTACCCAATAATAGCCCTCATGTGATCACTAGTTTCACTTAGTTTTTATTTATGGTATTAATGTTAACCCTATTATGTCTCTATAGATGGCAGCTGTGTACGAACCTTTTTGTTTTTTAGGAGGTTACAATGAGAATACCATGCTGCACAACCTTTGGATACTATTGCAACACGCCAGATTCACCCAACCTCCAGAGTACCACATCCTCAACAAAACTATTGGTACCTCACAAGTCCTTTATATGGCCCAAGTATATTTCTGAGGTAGGAGCCCAACTGAAAGAGACCATCCCTATAAAGGTCATGGGTGGAATTGTCTTTCTGCCATGTACCATGGTGCTTATGTAGCTATTGCACACCTTCGCCTTGAATTGCTAGAATTAGCTGACCTCTACCGCTATTTTCCAGTAGTGAACTCAGAGAATGGACATAATACTTTTCCAGCACTGCCAGAGGCAAGAGAAGAACCAGATACCCCTTACCTTCAACTAACCCAGCTCCTGCGCTCATTGGATGGACTTTACTGTCACACAACTGCAGAACTGAACCATGCTCATGCAAGGATTGCCACCGTCGAAAGACGTATGTTGCCTAGGTTCCGTGAAGGTTTCTACTCACCTGAGCTCATGTATGGAGAAGATGTCATGTATGCTCCTGAAGAGATTTTGCCACCATCCACAGGAACTTATGTTGAAACAACGGGTATACCTGGTACTGCGAATCGGCCTGCTCGTCATTTCCTTGTATCAACACTTCCACCATTGGGAACCATGGGACCAAATGGACTAGCTCGTTATGTTCACTGGTATGGACATGCCTTTGAACTGAAAATGGACCGCTAAGCAGTAACATCTCCTTAACCTTGGAAGACTAGGTATAACCACCCTAAGTAAGCTAGAAATAGAATCCACTTGTAAATTAGTATTCCACCCTAATTACCTTATTAAGTGTGGAATGCCTCTATGTAAAATTTAAGTAGATGGTGAAGGATTTTGACATATACAATGTGTAAGATGACCCTTATGTAACCCTTCACGTATGAACCCTTGGGAATGAATGTAATAATAATAGTTGTGTACTAGTTTAGTTTGAAATCTGAAATTTGCTGTTTGATGTCCTAGTTACGAATTAGATGAACTATAAGTAGCTGAAGTAGAGCAAACCTTCCAAACCAGAAGACTCTCTATGAATCAAAAGGACCTTCCCAAAATGTAGATTAATTTAAATGAAGAAATAATTGGAGTCATAGTAGATTACCAAGAAGTTAATTTTTTCAAAAGATATTGAACCCGATTTGTTTGAAATGCCTTGGTGTCCCAAATGTAATTCCTATAATAAGGAAGTATCATTCACCAAAACATGGCCTATTGTCTTTGAGCATAACTTTTTGTCCATACTACACTGACCATGCTCCCCATGGAAGTAAATAACCTAATGTATTTATTAAAAAGAACTGCAGACATGGCACGTAAACAACTTACCATTCATCAGTCTCCAAACTAGTGCAGTAGACCAAAACCTAGATTACCTCATCCCTTTACCCAGTCGGACCTGAATCTCGGGGACGAGATTCATTTTAAGGGGGGTAGAGCTGTAACATACCAAAATTTTGAATTTCGAAATTTTAACCAAAATAAGCTAATAAAAAGCCCTCGAAAGTAAAATCCTATACTGTCACAGCCTGATTTTTCGGGAATTAAATAATTAATTAATAATTGATTTACCAGAATTTATATTAAATTATAAAGCAAATTAATTAAGTGAAGTAAAAATGGGAAATAAAAACTTCTTTAATAAATCATGGTTGAAATTTTTTTTAATAAATTCGTTGTGTGTAATTATACTCTCTGAAATTTTCTCGGATTTTTTAGAGCTCCAGAATTAATTTTAATATTACAAAGATCAGTTCAGCAATTATTTAAATTCTTTTCCTTTTCTTGGGTCGTTCTCTATCAAATTCCTTTGTACCTTTCTCGGGTTGTCGTTACCGAATCTTTGATTCCCTGAAAAGCCCAACTCTGGAAAGATCCCCGAAGTTCCAAATCCAAGCGTCTCGAATCTATTCATTCCCTTTTTATAAAATATCCATAGTTCCTTTTTAAATTTCCCTGGTCTCCACAAAAACCCAGGTCCTTTGAAATAAATCCAAATCTTCAAATACTCCAGAGTTTTTCCAATTCCTGTATCCCATAAAATATTCCCGAGAGTCCAGGGGGATCTTCTTCGTGTCAAAGTCCACTGAAATTCCTGACTTCGCTGCTTTTTTTGCCGGAACTTGGTTGTCCTTGACTTCTATTGTGGCGGCTTGCCGAATATCGTCGTGTCTGACTGCCACTTCTTGAGACTGAGCCAACTCGCAGCTCTTTTTGTCGTAGGTGAAGGCTTGCTTGACGTCACTGCAAAGGAGGAGAACTCTGGCTGGCCTAGGTATCTTGAGCACCATGTAGGTATAGTATGGTATCGCCATGAATTTGGCGAGCACCGGCCGTCTGAGTATCACGTGGTACACAGTCTTGAAGTCGGCAACCTCAAAGCAGATGTTTTCTGTGCGGAAGTTATCCCGCGTGCCGAAGGTGACTAGCAAGGTTATTTGCCCGAGGGGTGTTGAAGACAAGCCGGGAATTATCCCGTGGAAGGGCGCCGTACTTAGCCGCAGATCTGAATGAGGGATCTTCATCTCATCCAGGGTCTTGGTGAAGAGAATATTGAGCGCGCTGCCTCCATCTACGAGAACCTTCTTCAACTTGATATTTTTGACGACCGGGTCCAGGACGAGTGGATAGCGTCCCGGGTGTGAAACCCGATCTGGGTGGTCTGCACGGTTGAACGTGATGGGCATCTCTGACTAGCGCAAATACTAGGGGCCGTCTACTGTAGAGACTGCGTTGACATTGTGTGCTATTAGCTTCTGCTTTCTCTTGGACTCATATGCAGACGGCCCTCCGAAGATGTGGTTGAGCTCGGCCTGGGGATCTTGATAATCATCGGCCGGGCCCGAATCTGGCTTGTCCTTGTCCTTGTCGGCGCTAGATGATGAAGCCTGCTCGGAAGCAAACTTCTTGAGCATGAAGAAGTCCTTGGCCATGTGTTTGCCTTTGGGATGAAAGGGGCAAGGCCCGTTCATCATCTTCTGGTACTCGTTGTTCCTTGGGGGTCGCAACCGAGTCTGCTCCACGTTGGCCACCATGTTTTCCGACTTCCGCTTGTGGATGCCAGATTTGTTCTGTGACGGCTCATTGTCGGCTTAGGCCTTTTGGTCCTTCTGCCGGGACTCTTTCTTCTCGTCAAGGACCTTAGCGACCTCCTCGGCCGAGTTGGCATACTTATTCGCCATATCAAAGAGAGCCCTGACAGAGGTTGGAGGCTTCCGAGTGAATTTTGCAATGAATGAGGTGTCCTTGACTCCCTTGCGGAAGGCGACGATGACGACCTCGTCCTTGTTCATTGGGATCGAGTTGTGCTTCTCGGAGAACCTTTTGATGAACTAACGGAGAGACTCGTTCTTACTCTAGTGCAGCTGATAGAGATCGTGCTCGGAAGACGACCACTCGTAAGTCCCCTGGAAGTTAGCTATAAAGCATTCCCGGAGTTCCCCCAGGAGCCGATTGATCGCCTCGGGAGCCCTGTTAGCCATGTCCTCGCTGAGTCGGCTAAGGTGACCGGGAGGTAGTTAGCCATGGCTTTGTGGTCACCTTCGGCATCTCGGATCGCCAGAGTATATACAGTGAACCAGGACTCGGGGTTAGTCTTGCCGTCGTATTTTTGATTCCTGTAGGCTTGAAGCCTAATGGCCAGTCGACGTCTTGTAGCTCCTGGGTGAAGGCTGGTACACCTTCATCTTCATGAGGGCTCCAGCTCCGGCCGCAACAGTTAAACTGCTTGTGGTGGAGACCAAAACGCTCGTACTCGTCCTCCAGTCGGCGGCGCTCATCGTCTTCACGTTGGCGGCACCGGGCGTTGATGTCTTGGCAGAGATCGCGTTGTAGATGGACTCAGAGATCTTGGTTGGACCGGTGATCATTCAGGGGATGTTGCCGATTGTTGTTGTTTGTGTTGCTAAGAGACGTTTGGCACGACTCCGCGTGCGGCTGACTTGAGCCGGCCGCCTGGCGTCATGCTGATGCAGACGAGACTGCCGCTGGAGAACCCGACCGGTTGGTCGGTATAAGTGTATCGCCCGACTGATGGTGCTGCTGACATGTGGTAGCTGTAATCATGGCCTTGATTCTGGCTATAGTCGGGGTGGCCTGATAATCAGGCCTGAGCTGGAGTATGTCCAACAAGGTTACGGCGGCCACGACGTTCTGTTGTGGCGTGATGAAGACGTCGTGGTCACCGACCCTAGTCTGGAGGATTTGTTGCTAAGCGGTTTGCCCAGCCCTGCATAGCTCGTCGTTGCGAGCCTCGTGTTCGGCCTCCTCCTATTGCCACAGTCGGTGGGCCTCCTGTTCTTGCTCCTATTGTACTCGGTGCACCTCCGGTGGTGGGGTTGAAGCCATGAAGATTTCTCGAGGCAGAAGGAAACTCGCCAAACTGGTGTCTGAACTGGTGTTCAAACTGTTGTCCGACTTAGAGTCAGAATCTGAGTAGTTCATCGGGGTAAGGATGACTCCGACCTCCCTAGATCCAATCTGGAACGGCTCTGAGCCATGTCCGAACTGAACCGTAGAGGATCGGGTCTGCAGCGTGGGATGTAGATTGTAGATGTCCGCGGCGTCGCCAAGCCTGCATGGGAGATTGATGATCTCTCCCCTTCCTAGTCCGACCTGGGCCGGCTCAAGGCTGAGTCCGAGCCGAATGCCAAAGGAGAGAGTTGTCCCGAGACCTAGCGAAGTAGAAGATTGCCGCAGCAAATCGACGAGGGTTGCTGCAGCGTCTTGTGGGCCGACTGGCGCGGAGTTGGCCGGTTCCTCGGCCGATCGGATCTGGTCTGACTCTGCCATGGTGAGGATGCCGAGCTGGTTGGCGATGAAGTCGAGGCTTCCGAATGTAATCGTGTCTCCAGGGGAGAATTTGTCGCCGTCGACTCCGGTTGTCGGATCCATCGAGCTTGTGGAAGTTGATCTCACCGAAGCCCCTACCTAGCGCGCCAACTGTCGATGTTTTACATCGGCAATGTGAATATAGGGCTACTCGTCAGATCAAAACTCGGTGGACTGCAAAGGAACACGAAGAAGTTTATACTGGTTCAAGCCCTCAATGTGAGGTAATACCCTACGTCCAGTTATGGTATATTCCTTTGAGGATGTGTGATTCTGATGAATCTCTGTATGCCCTCAGGGGACGCCCTACCTTCCCTAGTTACAAAGTAGGAGTCCCAGGCGAACTACGGCCAAGGGATCTCTTCTTAGAGATATAACCCACCCGACTAGGACTGTATATTCCTTATCGTACAAGGCTAAGTCTGCCAGGCTCTATCATATCTCTAATTACAAGGCTAGGCCCATCTTCTATCCGAGTGGCCCATATGCTTGTCGTGAGGTACCCAGGGCCCATGGCCCCACAAACGGCGAACAGTGTCGGAAACCACCAGCGACGAGCTTCCAACGGTGGAGTGGATCGGGTCGTCGACGGCGGTGCTATTCTAGTGGTCTTCGGCATCGGGGAGGTGGTGGCCGGTCTTCCTCACGGTGCGGGTCCAACAGTACAAGCGGTGACGGTCGATGACGGCGGGGTCGATGGCTAGGCGCAGCCAAAGGCTTGGCGGCTGCGACGGAGAGAACTCGAGCGTGGAGGGGCGGCTAGGGCTTGCGGGCCTTAGGGTGTTCTATTTAAGGAGAAAAGGGGAGGAGTCCGGCCCGGGGACGGCTCCAATGGCGGCAGAAACCTAGGGCTCGTCAGTTTCCTAAAGAAGCTCGAGTCCGAGCTCGATCCGATGCGATTTTTGCTCCGGTTCTTGGGGGAAAGATAGAGGAGGATAAGGGAAAGAAAATCCCTCAACGAAAAGAAAATCCCTCAACCAATTTGGAGATTGGGCGCATGCGGGGGTCGAATCGATGCGGATTCAGCGGCAGGCTCGGCGCCGAGTCGAATTCTACCTCTGGCTGGAGGTAGACGAAGACCCGACAGGTGGGTCCCACCTATCGATGGTAGGATAGACGAGAAGAGAGGCAGGCTGCTCACGCTCACGCTCACGCACGGGGAAGGCGAGGGAGAGAGAGGCACTGGGTCGGATTCGGCCTAGTGGCGTGAGGAGGATTTTAAAAGGATTTTTCATTTATTTAATTGCTGAAATGCTATTCCAATTAATTAAAATACTTCCCTTGCTCAATTAATTCCCCGAAAATTCCAGGAGCTCAAGGATTAAGCGAAGTATTTTATAAAATTTTATCTGGGCCAATTTTTGTTGAGAATTTTCTCTAATTTTCATGATTTCACTACTTTGGGCTTTTAAATAATTTCTAAAAATGCCTTTTCTCATAATTTAATTATTTAGGGAATTTTAGGGTGTGACAGATTGTTTGTTTGGGAGAGAAGGTGATGCCTCGATTCCTGTGGTTGGATCCATCATGCTTAACAACGATGATCTTGATGAATCCCCTACCTGGTGCGCCAACTATCTATGTTTTATATCGGCCTTATTGAATATAGGGCTACTCGTCGGATCTAAACTCGATGGACTCGAAAGAACACGAAGGTTTATATTGGATCAGGCCTTCAGGGTGAGGTAATACCCTACTTCCTGCTATGGTGTATTGCTTTCGCTAATTGTATGATCTCTGCCCCAGGGAGCTCCTTGCCTCTCCTTATATAACAAGGAGGCAAGGTTACAAGGTAGGAATCCCAGTCGGATACAACCAAGGGATTTCCTTATCAGAACACAGAGTAACTGGCTAGGACTATATCCCTTTCATTGTCATACAAGGTTACATGAAGGAAAGTTCTACTATATCCCTAACTATATGGGCCGGCCCACCCTCTGTCCGAGTGGCTGTATTTATCTTCCTTGAGGTACCCGAGGCCCATGGCCTCCACACTATCCGTCTTAAGAGGACAACAACCAATAGTAAATCGAGGATCGTTCCTTACGTTTCTGAGTTTTCAAGTAAATGTGAGAAGGCAACTGCAAGTCTACGAGCTATATGCTTAGAAGGATCAACAAAGGATGAAAGTTAAAGGTTGTGCTATAGCAATACTCTTTCTATTGCGTATGGTCCACTAAGTGGCATGTGTGTGTTTAGAGGTATCAATTAAGCAACCTGCCAAGGCGGTTGACTATCAAAGTGATGCTAGAAACTAAAGAGTCACATCATGTGCGAACATAGAATGGGAAAGTTGTACAAGGGTCTCTATGTTAAGGAGCTAGATGAAAGTTATCTTTCATTGGAACTTTCTCATTAGCCAGGGTTTAGCCAAAAGCCTTCGTTGTATGAAAGGACACAATCATCCCTTCGTTCGGATGGACTGATGGAGTGTCAGGCTTTTGAAGAAAATATTCTACTGGAACTCAAAGAAGTTGAGGTTATCCTAGAAGATGGAAGGTTAATTGGTGAAAATAAGAAGAGATGGTTAACCATCTTGGAATGCAAAGGAGAAGTATTGGGGATGCAACTTTGTGTATCTATGAACGGTTTCTCTTGGAGATTTGCAACGTCCCCAAACCAAGGAAAATGGGGCAAGACACAGATAAGTTAGTTGCAATGCTTTTAGGAAGTCACACCGACTTCAAGCCTTAGGGATGCAATCTCAGGTCAACCAAAGATGCAGGTTTAAAAAGTTCAGTCCAAGGGCACATTATCTTGAAATATGCGTCGTCCAGATCAAAGAGCGGATCAAGCTAAATCAAAGTTGGTCGGTGTTGTAAAGACAGTTTATACCTGAGACAAACAACAGAAGACAAGGATTGATGTTAGCCGGTTTTGTTGTGCTAGTATAGCGATTAATCAGCCAAGAAGAAATTCTGAGGAAATAAGAAGACAACCCTATACCACCCCTGCTGATCTTTCTTTCTAGCTGTTCCTTATCTTGGGACGAGATTCTTTGTAAGGGGGGGGGGGGGGTAGATTTGTCACGCCCTGATTTTTCCTCATGGATTTAAAAATTATTTAATAATTCATGTTTAGAATTTATATTAAATTGCAAAGCAATTTAACAAGCGAATTAAGTGTGGGAAATGAAATTTCCTTTAATAAATCATGCATGGAGGGATTTTTCTTAATTTATCCATGAAATTTCCTAGGAATTTTCAAAGCTCAATAAGTAATTTTAATACTATATATATCATTTTAGAGAATATTTAAATGGAAAACTAATTAAAAACCCTCCTTCCTCAGTTTGAGCCATGCCCGGCCCATCTCCATTCCTCCCCGCGCACGGGCCGCTCACCCCGCATCGCCCCTCCCGCCACCTGGCCGCAGCCCACCAGCCCGCCATCGCCAGCCTCCCTCCTCCTCCCCTTGGGCCGGTTTTCTTCCGGCCCATCTCCCGCCCACTCTCCACCTGCGCTGGTCCGAACGAGCCACTCCCCACGGCCCAGCTCGCACGGCCAGTAGTGTCTCGCCTCCCACTGACAGGTGGGATCTAGGCCCACCAGTCATGCCCATCCCCTACCTCCAGATGTCGGTGACACCCCACTCCGCCGCCGCAACCGTGTTGCCGATCCCGCGACTCTCTGCTCCTATATTTGCAGTCAAACCCCGTGGACTCGGTTGCTGCCTGCCTTCTCCGTGTTTCCCTATCCCTCCCCGTGAAGAATGGCATGGAAACCCCGACAACCTTCATGAGATCGGGAGCTTCCCCCATCATGTTCATGATGCCTTGGCATCGATCTCGTCCACCCCGACCAATTATTACCCTCCCCGTCCTCCACTGCACCTTTTCCCCCTCCTTCCTGAGCTTGTCACGGCCTCTAGCCCCTACTTCATAGCAAGAATCGAGCACCGCCACCACCCACCAACTCCAGCCAAGCGTCGCTGCCATTTGAGGCTGCGCCTAGCCATGCACTGCCCACCATCGGCTTCGCCTTGCCTCGGACAACATTGGCCACCTATTCTTTGAAGCCTTTCGCCACCGGAGCGCCTTTTCTCTTGTAAAAGGTGTGTGGAGGCCATGGGCCCCGAGTACCTCATTACAAGCATATGGGCCACTTGGATAGAGGATGGGCCGAGACATATAATTAGAGATATAGTAGCACCCGGCAGACTTTGCCTTTTACAAAAAGGAATATACAGTCCTAGTCGGGTAAGATGTATCTCCAAGAAGGAAATCCCTTGGCCGTATCTGGCTAGGATTCCTACCTTGTACCCCTGTCCCCCAGTATATAAGGGGAGGCAGGGTGCCCCATGAGGGCAGATCATCAAGAGTTCATCAGAACCACCACCATAATCCTCAAAGGAATACATCCGAACTGAACGTAGGGTATTACCTCATATCGAGGGCCTGAACCAGCATAAAATCTCTCCGTGTTCCTTTGCAATCCACTGAGTTTCCCCTTGCTGAGTAGCCCTATAATCATATTGCCGGTGTAAAACATCGACAGTTGGCGCGCTAGGTAGGGGCTTCAGCAAGATCTACACCAACAATCTCGATGGATCCTACATCAGGAGTCGATGGCAACAAATTCTTCCCTAGAGACACAATAACCTTCGAAAGCCTCGACTTCATTGCTGACCAGATCGGCAATCTCACCTTGACCGACACAGATCCAATCCAACCAGCTGACTCCATGCCAGTCGGCTCACAGACGCTGTGCCAGCTATCATCAATCCAATGCAGCAATCTTCAACTTCGCCGAGCTTTGGGACAACTCTCTCCTTCGGCGTTTGACTCGCGCTAGGCCTTGAGCCAGCCCGGGTTGGGTTAGGAAGGGGAGAGATCGTCAATCTCCCACGTAGATTCAGCGACGCCGCAGATCTACATCTTACACAGCAGACCCGATCTCCTGCGATTCAATTTGGACACGGCCAAGCGTCATTTCAGATTGGATCTAGGGAGGTCGGAGTCATTCACGTTCACTCGCGCTGATCAGAGACGTCCATCACGTTCACTCACGCTGATCATCTAGATCGGGTTTCGCACCTGGGACGCTATCCACTCGTCCTGGACCCGGTCGTCAAGAACATCAAATTGAAGAAGGTCCTCATAGACGGAGGCAGCGCACTCAATATCCTCTTCGCCAAGACCCTGGACGAGATGAAGATCCCTCATTCAGATCTGCGGCCGAGTACGGCGCCCTTCCATGGGATAATTCCAGGCCTATCTTCAACGCCACTTGGGCAGATCACCTTGCCAGTCGCCTTCGGCATGTGGGATAACTTCCGCACGGAAAACATCTGCTTCGAGGTCGCCGACTTCGAGACTATGTACCACGCAATACTCGGAATACCGGCGCTCGCCAAGTTCATGGCGATACTGCACTACACATACATGGTGCTCAAGATGCTAGGGCCAGCAGGAGTCCTCTCTCTCCACAGCGATGTCAAGCAAGCCTTCACCTGCGACAAGGAGAGTTGCGGCACTCGGGCGCAACAGCATTCGGCAAGCCATCACAACCGAAGTCGAGGAAGACCCAGTTCCGGCCAAAAAAGCAGCGAAGTCGGGAATTTCAGCGGACTCGGACACAAAGAAGATCCCCCTGGACCCTTCCGACCCCTCCAAGACTGCTCTAGTCGGGACCGGACTCGACCCCAAATAGGAAGTCACGCTCATCACCTTCCTCCAAGCCAACAAGGATATCTTCGCGTGGAAACCGTTTGACATGCTGGGCGTACCAAGGGAGGTGATCGAGCATGCCCTCAACGTGAAGACAGACGCCAAGCCAGTCAAGCAACGGCTGCGGCGCTTCGCTCAGGACTATAAAGATGCTATTTGGGAGGAGATAACTGATGAGGACATCACTCCTTCGGATGCACCCACTGATCCTCCAACCGTTATGCAAGGTCCAATGACCCAAGCTCGAATGCGACAATTAAATCTAGTGGTGAGCTCGTTCTTAAGCGATCCTTTTCATACTTTTGAGAATAGATTGCTACCTAATGATATTATCTTGCTTAGGAACATTGGAGAGGATCATGAAGTACTTGGAGAGAGGTGTGGAGGCGGAGAAGAACCGCAAGGACACCCAAGACAAGCCTGAGGCCCAGTCCAACTCGGAGTTCGAGTCTGGCTCGGCCTTCAGGACAGCCTGCAGTAAAAATGGATGCCTAGGATGCATACGGACTTCGTTTTGACGATCCACATATGCATGGAAAGATAATTTCATAGCTAACCAATGGCTTTGGTTTGAGTCCAATTCTACTGGAGTCAACAGGAATCATCGAAACAAATCAGCGTCCAGAATCTGCCAGGGTGCTGCATCACCGTTTTTTGGTCCGTTGGGCCGTGTATCGTCTTAGAGCCCGTTAGAGGGTGCGGTCCAGGGGGTGTGATGACCCTTAGACTATATATTCAGTAGCCGCCACCCACATTAGGGTTTGGGTTTTGCTTTAGATCAATCTGTCTTCGAACAGTCGCCGTCATCGGTTGTGAAACCCCAACTTCGAGTGCTTAATCATTCATCTGCAATTATCACTTTAATTGAGTTGCGTTTTGGGTTCTTGCTTGTGTTCTTCGTTTCACAGGCAGGGATTAGCCTTCTTGGTGAGGTCAACCAGATTTATGACATGGTTGATAACCAGAGGAGTCGTGGTGCTAAGGTTGCAGGGATTGGGTCTGTTGATCTGAAGCCGGATCGGTGTGTCGCGTTCCACCAAAACGATAGTTATCTCTACCTGACGGAAGATCGGGAACCCCCGTCCCCCATCAAGTAGTATCAGAGCTTTAGGAATACCGTTAGGTTTGCATCTTACCCATAGTCGAGTGTTTCGCCTTTTTCGTCCCCATAGTCCACTGCCATACTCGTTTTTCCTGTCTTACAACCATCTCGCGCCATAGCCTTTTGCATTTTCTCAGTTCAGAGTCCGTCGTGTAGAGTTTGTGTCCTAGGTCGAGGTCTTGTTGCTGGTTAGATTGTGTTCGAGTCCAGTTCGTGTGTTTTCCCCCACCGTTTCTATCAAACCCTAGCCACCGACGCCAATTTTCCACACTTTCTTTCCGTTTTGTCCTCTAATGCGGAATCCGTTCGTAAAACAGGCATAACTTTGTCATTCGAACTCCGTTTTCAGCAAACCATATATGTTTTGGAATAAAAAAAATTTCGCATCCGTCTGTCCCCACCTTTGGTGGGTTCAGTGATTTTATTTTGCCGTAAAACAGCCCGGAAGATCGTCTTTCCGAGCCCGCAAGCTTTTTCCCAATTTTGGACGCATCTTCTGAAATTCCACAGGCCACCGTCTTTCACTTGTTGAGCTCAAATTTTCTGTGGTTACTTTCTTGTGGCTGCGTCCTAAGGTAAAAAGAAATATCAAAAAAAGTAAAAAGAAAAAGCAAATTTTCCCAAAAAAATAAAGACAGCCCAAAAAAGAGAAAAAAGAGAGGGCAAAAGAGGAACAATTATAGGGAGGCACACTAGAGAACACCAAGTTTTTGAGGCTATGTTTAGCGTGTGTGTCTTGTGCCCTTGATTCTGATACTCTTGCTGCTCATCACCTTGTTTTTCCACCACGCTTGTTTTCACACACTTGTATGACGAACACCTTTAGGCAGCAACGA